>SMSR01010558.1:0-10702 GCA_019453355.1 Ceratina japonica
AGGGAATCGTGTACAATGTGTGCTTCCCCTTCCACCGCTAAAAACTGTCGATTTCATTACTTTGTGGTTCTCAATTTCGCAACAATATATAAAATAAAATAATGCCAGGAGGTAATGAAATTATTTTATTTTATTCAGTTTAAGGACTGAGTAGGTTATAGGGACTACACATCTCAAACTTGCCAATCTCTTTACCGTTTCATGAAAAGGTTAATTTTTTAGGGGAACTCACGACTTTTCTGGAGTTGTATCACAGATCTACTAGGAACGAACGATTTTCTTTTAAATGTACTGTTAAAAATTCCGCAAGTCTAAATTCGTTCTAAAAAGAGAACGTAAGCATCTTTAGCAGATTTTGGCCATGAATCTTACCTGCAGCTTGGGCCATTAATATCAACGAACTAATCCTTTTCTGTTGTATCGCACAAAGGCCAGTGGTAATATGCAACCATCTGATCTGACAAATTGACTCAGTATAAGGACATCCTAATGAAACAATTTTTATTATAGGAAAATTATTACATATGCAGTATGATTTATTCTTAAGCCTAATGATAGGCTTATTATGAATAAAAGTAATAATTTACTTCTTTAAAAATCGGATTTATCGGAGGTTATTTCGTTTTAAAATAATAATTTCACATGATTTTATAGCTTCAAGTCTATATTACTGTACCTTGAACACTGAATCGTAAAAGATACCGATGGAAAATCCTTATGTTGTCCAAACAATTCTGCGAGTCACAACTATCGCACTCGCGCATATTTTTCTGAAAAATTCGTACGTTTCTCGGCAACCATACGACGTCCATTGACACATTGATTTAATTCCGTAATGTAAACAATGAAATGAGCCTTTTCGACAAAGTTTCTCGCTCTCAATGTCATTCATCAAAATCAAAATGCACAAATAAAAAAAAACATATTTATAAGTTGGCTATATAAATTATCTTGAATTCAAGCTAACTTATTGGTAAAAACAAAACAAGATAGACCTGGAGACGACAAAATTTATTTTGTAATCGGCCCTACTAGTAACTTTTCTAAAATTTCTCAGCATTCAAAACATCTTTTTAAATTCGACCTGTTGTACATTGTAAAGTAGTCTATGAAACTCTATTAAAAACCTTAAAACATTAAGAAGGTGCAATAAGTACAATTATATTGAAGAAAGAAATTCAAAATGTCGAATTTACGTGTATATAAGGGTATTGATACGCGGTACCCGCAGGCATGTTCAGGCCTCAAACTTGCCATCGGAGCGCTACCGCGCCCTTTGATTCACGATAACAGTAACTGCATTCAAGTCGATATATTTATACAATTTTGTGTCCATAACAATGCGTGCTTTACTTGTTATTCTTTGTTCGCGGATTCTCTCATAAGTGTGAAGTACGACATCGTAGAACTCATCAGCTGTAAAATCAAATTCAATAGAACAAATTCGTAATCTGTGCGTAGGTTGTATGAATCTCGCGTCTCGAATATGAGCATCGTCTCTTTCAGAAGCTTAAAAAATGTGGTAAAAAACTGTGTACGATACTAGAAGCGATAAAATTTCAGAAAAAATGATATTTAGAGAAAAATGAAATTTATACAATTTTATTCGCCGTGTTTTTATATCCCAGGCTAGTTTGACGTATAACTTTTCATATTCTAATACATGCTTCTAGCACCATAAAAAACTACAAGATTCTGTCATTGTTGCAATCTATATTTTTTCATTAGTAAACTAAAAATTGTTTTATGCAATACAAGAACTCCGCACGTAAACTTTTTTAATATCTCGCAAAATTGTAGAAAATTGCATAGCGTTCTCATGTAACATCTAATAATTGTTAAAATTTTAATGCTTCGTCCCAGTTTTTATTAAAGGATTCATAAAACCTTGAACAAAATTATACGAATCACGAATAACATACGGCAGTAGAAGTTTCCAAAGACACAGGGAAAAATCCCCCAGCGGTCAGACAGCACGGTTTCTGCGCCCTTAATATTATCATCAGAATATCTCTTCGCAGCATTGCGCCGGTTTTATTCATCGGACAATTCATCCACCAGGTCGAGTACGCCGCTAAACTGACGTTCGTACTCTCTTCGATCAGACCTTGGCAACTGGATGTGAATACAATTATTTGGAAAAAACTGCCGATCATGTGGAAAATGAAAGTAGACTGCACCGAGAAGGGTTCGTCCGTCTGCAATGCAAAAATAAAAATATTTGGAGAATAATGTTCAGAAAGTTAAATTGAATACTATGTTAAATATGTTCTCCTTGCTATTCTATCACATGATTTGTTTAAAAGGTATAAATAACATTAAATAATTTTTTACACTTGCATTTAGCTTTTAGCTGTATGCNTGGTTCCTGCGCCCTTAATATTATCATCAGAATATCTCTTCGCAGCATTGCGCCTTCTTTGTTCATCGGACAATCCATCCACCAGGTCGAGTACGCCGCTAGACTGACGTTCGTACTCTCTTCGATCAGACCTTGGCAACTGGATGTGAATACAATTATTTGGAAAAAACTGCCGATCATGTGGAAAATGAAAGTAGACTGCACCGAGAAGGGTTCGTCCGTCTGCAACGCAAAAATAAAAATATTTGGAGAATAATGTTCAGAAAGTTAAATTGAATACTATGTTAAATACGTTCTCCTTGCTACTCTATCACATGATTTGTTTAAAAGGTATAAATAACATTAAATAATTTTTTACACTTGCATTTAGCTTTTAGCTGTATGCACCCTTAAAAATTTGTCTATCTTGACGAATGGTGTTCGAATCCCTGGTGGCAATATGCATGTCATAATTGGGCAGAAAATGTAGAAAAATGGCCATATATTACCAATTATGTAAAAAATTCTCAAATTTTACAATAATATTATAATTTTTGATAAATGTTCCAAAATACGGTCAGAAAAGGACAGATTATGACAAGAATTGACGAAATCTAATATAATATGTTGAATTCTGACATAATTTAACATGTTAAAATTTCACAAAATTTGATGACATATATTCGCGAAGAAATTATATCAGAATTCAACATATTGTATTAGATTAGATAGTTAATTCTTGTCATAATCTGTTCTTTTCTGACCGCCTTTTGGAACATTTATCAAAAATTATGTACAAAATTTGAGAATTTTTTACATAATTTGTAATATATGGCCATTTTTCAACCTTTCCTGCCCAATTATGACATGCATATTTCCACCAGGGATCCATTTGATATTTAGAAAAACATGTCATATCACTTAATGCATAAAAATAATGTTTGACTATTTGTATGTACCAGGACGATCTCGTACGTGTCGAAGCACATGAGCAAGCTGAAGACGACCATGTTACCAAGGATCGTCAGCGAGTGAACGCTCTTGTGCATGTCGCAGAGTTTAATCAGTGCTTGGTGTTCTCGTACGCATTTCTTCAGCTGTACGTAATCCTCGTTCATACATTCGATCAGGTCCTCCTTGGCAGGTAACTGAAGTTCCAACAATTTATGTTGCAGCATGCGAAATTGACCAATTATGTGTATATTTAGTATAACTAGAATTGTATCCGTGCAGATGTAGACGATCCCGACTTGATACACAAAGAATATCTGTATAAATAACAATATTTCGTACGGGTAGCATATACAAAATCGTTACTGGCTGATCGCCATGAATGAATATGAATGGAGAAGCAAACAGGAAAATGTTGTCGAACGTGGATCGCTTTCATTTCGACATTAATACGGATTCGACAACCCTTTCTAAAAGCTGAGGTCGTCGATTTGATGATCGATTTACTACGATACCTGAAGCATGAATAGTAGTTCGTAGTACGGTGACAATGACACTGGAAAATCCACGTACATGTTGAACGGAAGTACTCTGTCCGACTCGTTCTTTCCTATATTCGCTGAAAGTTGAAATACCGTAACAGTAACAGTAAATATAGTATACAGTTCCAAATTCCGCGATATCAATTTACTAACAAACGACAGGGGTAATCGCGTAGCCCATCAGGGTACCTTGAACAAGGAACATTACAAGTACGGTCCACAGTTTGCAAAATCTTTGGCATTCCAAAAAAACTTCTTTCTCGTATCCACTGTAATTCGAATGCCAAAAATTCTTTTGCGCGTACAGCATAATCTTTAAGAACTCCGACCTCTGAGTAGTTATAACAACTACTTTATACGTACCAAGCATAATACACAGTGCATTATTAATCATGAATATGCAATGCTGAAATAATAAAAATTCTCAACGTTTTTCAAATCACAGTCGTTCCTTTTGATAATGGCCTTTGGTGATATGCACATATCGTTTACCGATTTTCGAACTTACGCTTAGGTCACCCCAGGTGTGATAGCAATCAACGAAATTTAGGTAGAGGCCGTATATTTGCACGGACATACTGAATGTATAGACGAGTCTCCTAAGGAATTCCTCTTTATTGTTCGTCGTCAGCCACAAGCCAGTTGCTTTCAATAAAAGAACCGATATGTAAATGGACTTGTCTTCCGATTCCGACTTCGGCCAGTTCTCCATGTCGACTCGCTTCCTCGTAGTTTGCCTCGTGGTAACGTGCCGATTTCAAACTGAAGTGTCACTGGACAGATTCGACCGCGACTGTTCCGCAGAAAGACGCTTTCGAAGAATACCTTTCTTTGATATCATCGATATTCCAAATCGGACTGGGAGGGACACCTGCTTCTTCGTGTCGATTTTCACGTGTCAGGGCAGACAGGCGCGATGATACCGTGTTCTTGCTAACCGATGAATAAATTATGTACATCCGAATGTCACGACTTTCTACGGAAGCTATAGTACCATCGCAGGGGAACATGTGATCTTGAGAAAGGTAGTGATAACGGGTTATACAATTCAAACGTGAAACTACCAAGTAATGACAAGTTGAAAAGCGTAGGAGACTTAGAAAAGCACGCTGATCGTCTTTGATCGAGCTGTCTTCTTTCTTTTCTGCATTTTCAAGGTTTTTTACTTTACCAGTCGTTGACTTACATTCCTTCTGGATACACGCTATTCCGAGAACAAGAGCGAATCTTTCTTCACTAACTACCTGCGACGTAGGTATTCATGAACTAAAGTAATTTATTTGTACATTATCATTTGTAAGTGATTTATTTTCTGTAAACGAGATTCATAATTATAAACGTATCATTGATATTGTATAAATTTGTTCAACAATTAGAGATAATAATTCGTTTGTAAATAGAGGAATATAAAATATTATGAATTTGAGAATGGAAAATGAACAAGTGAGGATTAGTGTGATTGATAAATTTTATTTAGTTAAACACTACTTTCAAAATTCATTCTTTTTTGCGGCAATGTATGGAGAAAATTGAAAGGATAAACGTTCCTTCGTCTCGCGCATGTGGCGAGTGAACATGAAATATGAAAAGGAAATGCGTTGACATAAAATGTGATGTGCGTGAATTGAAAACGGAACAGACGCGTGAGGATATGATAACAGGTACGACTAATAATACAACACTAAAACTTGGAGAATACTTTTAATGAAGCGTGTACTTAACGGTATCATGTGTGTTGTGTGACGTCACCTGATTATTACCTACACTTCCTCCGCAGTTGTCACTTTTATTATGCTGTGTAACAAAAACGGTTTATGTGTACAGAGAAAAATTGTTCTTCTCCTTTCATTTCATGATACTTGGTTGAATCTTCAATAGTAAATAATGTGGATCGGGAAAATTTCTCTAAAAAATCATTTCCATAAACGCCATATCTAGAAAATTAGAAAAAATCGGGTAAATACATTAAAGAAGTCCTATATAATCAAGACTTCTTTTTTGTTATCAATAAATTTCACTATAAATAATTCAACGAACAATCATACGCGCAATAAAAAGAGACGATTTTCATCAGAATTGGTGTCATTGATAGAACGATGTGTTTTATGTACGGTAGCTTGGTCTTTCTTAGTTTCGTACGCATCGATGGGACATCGTGCTTCATCTCCTTCAAGACATCGACTTCGTTTGCCATTTTTCTTTTCTAGATGATTCTCGCACTCGTCTCGGAAAATCGCACAGCAGTCAGGGCCGTCAACCCTGTTAAAAGCCGATATGGGCCGCATCGCAGCGTGATGCGACGGGCGCAGACCGCAGTTCTCAACTTTTTAGAGCCACAGGCAGAAAAGTATAATGTTCGCGTTATCGCGAAGCCTGATTAGCCTGAATGGACGCGGACTGAGCCCTTCGGCTTAGCCCGTGCAGAATTCTGACACGTGAGTTATGGATTTGTTCATTTGTTTAGATCATTGATTTTGATTTGTATTGGTTACATTCATTATGTATGATTTAAAATTAAGTATTACATCTACTGTTAACATGCAACAAAACCTAATTTTGTCAATCATGTATCAAACATTTATTAAAATTTTGTGTTATATAAAACTATCCACGATCGTTCAAGAGAAACAGTAACTGTAGTGAAGTCGACATGCAAATTTTATTTGTATAACATCGTGTTCTTGACTTGTTACTCCTTGTGCGAGGACTCCCTCATAAGCGTAAAGTACGACATCGTAGAACTCATTAGCTGTAAAACAAAATTCAATTGAAGGAATTCGTAATCTGTGCGAAGGTCGTATGAGCCGCATGGTCGCGCTTCCAAATGTTTAAGAAGTGTGGTAAAAAGCTGTGTGCAATATTAAAACCGATAAAATATCAGGAAAAATGATATTTAGAGTAAAATGAGATTTATATAATTTATTCGATCAGTTTTTTTATCCCAGGCTATTTTGACGTATTTTAATCTAATATTTGAATGCATGATTTTAGCACCGTAAAAAACAGCAAGATTCTGTCATTGTTACAATATATATTTTTTCATTGATAAACTACAAATTGTTCTATTTAATACAAGAACTTCACATGTACACTTTTTTAATATCTTGTAAAATTTTAGAAATTTTGTACAGCGTTCTCATGTCACATCTAATAATTGTTAAAATTTTAATGCTTCGTCCCAGTTTTTATTAAAGGGCTCATACAACCTTCAACAAAATTATACGGATCACGAATAACGTACGGCAGTAGATGTTTCCAAAGACACAGGGAAATATCCTCCAGCGGTCAGACAGCACGGTCTCTGCGCCCTCAATAATATCATCAGAATATCTCTTCGCACCATTACGCCCGTTTTGTTCATTGGAAAATGTATCCACCAAGTCGAGTACGCCGCAAAGCTAATGTTCGTACTTTCTTCGATCAGCCCTTGGCAACTAGATGTGAACAAAATTATGTGCAGGAAACTGCCTAGCAGGTGAAAAATGAAAATAAACTGCGACGTGAATGGCCCGTCCGCCTGCAACGTAAAAATAAAAATATTTGGAGAAAAATAAGATTTTATTAAAAGCTATAAATTGAATTAAATAATTGATCATAATTATGTTAATGTACCTCACTTAATAAATTACTTAAATTCATTTGAAATATTGAAAAAAGATTCATATCATTGAATGCACAGATAGAAGGTTTAATTGTTTGTATGTACCAGAACTATCTCGTACGTGTCGAAGCACATGAGCAAGCTGAAGACAACCATGTGACCAAGGATCGGCAGCGAGAAAACGTTCTCGAGCATGTCGCAGAAATGAATCAGTGCTTGGTGTTCTCTGATGCACTTCTTCAGCTTTGCGTAATCGTCGTTCACGAAGTCGACCAAGTCTCTATTGGCAGGTGACTGAAGTTTCAAGAATTTATATTGCAGCATGCGAAATTGGCCAACTACGTGTATATTCAGTATACACAGAAACGTATCCATGCAGATATAGACGATCCCGATTTGATACACACACAACATCTGTGTAAATAGCAATTTTTTCGTACGGGTAGCTTCAACGAAATTGTTACTGACTGATCGCCATGAGTGAATGTGAATGGAGAACTGAACAGGAAAATGTTGTCGAGATCGCTTCCAATTCAACATTGATACCAATTCGACAACCTTTTCTAGAAGCTGAGATCGTCGATTTGATGATCGATGAACTATAATACCTGGAAGGTGAATACTAATTCGTAGTACGGTGACAGTGACAGCGGCAAGTCCAACCACATATTGAACGGAAGTATTCTGTCTGACTCATTCTTTCCTATATTGACTGAAAAATAAAGTACCATAAGGTGTGACCATAAATGGAATATGATTAATAATATTTATTGATATTACTTTACTAACAAACGATAGGGGTAATCGCATAACCCGCTAGGGCACCTTGCGTAAGGAAGGATACAATTATAACCCACAGTTTGCAGAATTTTTGGCATTCCATGAAAACTTCTTTGTCGTATCCATTGTAATTCGAATGCCAAAAATTCTTCTGCGCGTACAGCACAATCCTTCTGAACTCCGTCCTCTGAGTACTTAATAAAATTACTTTGTACATACCAAGAAAAATACACAATGCATTGTTAATCAAGAATATGCAATGCTGAAAGAAATAAAGATTCTCAAATTTTGTCAACTTACTGTCATTATTTTATTTTGCAATGGCTTTTTATAATAAGGATCATATCATTTACCGATCTTCTTACTTACGCCTAGATCACCCCAGCTGTAATAGCAATCAATAGCATTCACGTAGACGCCATATATAAGCGCGAAGGCACTGAGTGCATAAACGTATCTCCTATGGCGTTCCTCTTTAACGTCCGACGTCAGCCACATGCCTGTTGCCTTTAAAAAAAAGATCGACCAGTAAATGGACACGTCTTTGAATTCGGGCTCCAGCGGCTTCTCCATGTTGATCCGTTCTCGTAGTTAACCGTGACGATTTCAAACTGAAGTATCAATGGACAGATTCGACCGCGACTGTTTCGCAGAAAAACGCTTTCGAAGAATACCTTTCTTTGATATCGTCGATATTCCAAATCTGACTGGGAGGGACACCTGCCTCTTCGTGTCGATCGATTTTCATGTGTCAGGGAAGACAAGCGCGATGACACCGTGTACTTACCATACTAGCCGATGAATAAATTATGCACTTCCGAACGTCACGTCTTTCTACGGAAGCTATAGTACCTTCGCAGCGCAGCGTGTGATCTTGTGAAAGATGAAGATAACGGGTTAGGCAAGTCAAGGGTTGTACTACCAAGTAATGACAAGGCGAAAAACGTAGGAGACTTAGAAAAGCACTCTGATGGCGTTTGAGCGAGCTGTCTTCTTTGCTTGCCCCATTTTCAAGGTTTTTTACTTCTCCAGTCGTAGACTTACCTTCCGTCTGGAAACACGTTACTTCAAGAACAAGAGCGACACTTTCTTCACTAACTTGCTGCAATGTATTAGGTATTTATGAACTAAAGTGATTAGAAGTAACTGTGAAAAATCTTATGTCCTAATGCACTTTTATTATTATATGTATAAATAAATTTCACTATAAATAATCAGGCGAACGAATCATACACACATCAAAGATAGACGATTTTCATCATAATTGTCGTCATTGATAGAATATGTGCTCTTTCCTATTTTCGTACGCACTGATGGAACGTCGTACTTCGTCTCCTTCGAGACGTCTGCTATTTTTCTTTTCTGGATGATTGTATGTGACATAATCATCGTGATACATCGATTCACACCACCGTCCGCACTTATCCCTTTCTTCTACGTCTCAGACAAATAGAAAGATTTAAGAAATCCGGGGCTTGCTAATCGGAATCCGTATTCATAATTCATAAGTAATATGCTTGCCTCACCTTTGAACAGAAATGTAAAGATGTCGGATGTTGATAGTCATATCTTTGGCGAAAGAAGAGAAATTTAGTTCCGGCTGCATCTGGCAGACGAACTTCGAGTACTTAGTACCACCTGTGACTCCTTGAGAGTCTCGAATAGGATACCGGAAGCGACGTTTTGGTCCATTTAGCATACGGAGTAAGCTAACTGTACTCTTATGATAGAACTGGCCATGCAATATTTCTATAAGGTCATAATCCAACATAATAACATAACGTAATACGTATGGATTCTGAATTACTTATTTAATTTATGCGATTTAATTTTAAATATCACAGATAGTATTAACATGCAACAGGAGCTAATGTTATCAGTCATTTATCCAGCATTTATTAAGTTTCTGTGTTATATAAAAATGTTAAAAACGACAGTAAATGTAGTGAAGTCGACATGCAAATTTCATTTGTATAATATCGTGTGCTTGACTTGTTATTCCTTGTGCGCTGACTCCCTCATAAGCGTAAAGTACGACATCGTAGAACTCATCAGCTGTAAAACAAAATTCAATTGAACAAATGCTTAATCTGTGACAAGGTCGTATGAGCCGCAGGGTCTCTTCCAAAAGTTCGGGAATAGTGGTAAAAAGCTGTGTGCAATATTAGAACCGACAAAATTTCAGGAAAAATGATATTTAGAGAAAAATAAAATGTATACAATTTTATTCGCCGTGTTTTTATATCCCAGGCTAGTTTGACGTATAACGTGCTTCTAGCACCATAAAAAACTACAAGATTCTGTCATTGTTACAATATATATTTTTTCATTAATAAACTAAAAATTGTTCTATGTAATAGAAGAACTTCACACGTAAACTTTTTTAACATCTCAGAAAATGTTTATAAATTTTCCACAGCGTTCTACTATGTAGCATTTAATAATTGTTAAAATTTTAATGCTTCGTCCTAGTTTTTATTAAAGGGC
>SMSR01010560.1:0-26248 GCA_019453355.1 Ceratina japonica
AAAGTTCTGCCGCCATATTGAAAATTACCCACCATATTCACATTCACCTGCTGTAAAGTGTGGATGAATAAAAGTAAGAATTCAGAAATTATTTGAACTTAAAAATAAGATTTTCTCCGTTATCTTCCACTGTTCTAAATGAAGGTCACTTGGCAGGAGTCCATTATTGTTGGAACTGAGAAATGGAGACCGAACACTGTTGTTTCTTCCACTGTTTCATGGATACGCCGTTGGTATGATAATAACAAACATAGACGTGGGTGCAGCCATTTGCCTTATGAGGAAATTCAATATGGACGACTTTCTGGCTACCGTTGAAAAATACAAGGTGACCATGTTGCCAATCGTGCCACCAATTTTGGTAGCAATGGCGAAACATCCTAAATTAAAGAATTATGATTTTGGAAGTGTCAGAGAAATTCTTTGCGGAGCTTCACCTTTCCCGAAGGAAGTAAGTATTTTTCTTAATAATTAGTATAAGAAATGTATGCATTAGAATTCAAGATTCCAAGTTGAATCCAATGAAAATCGAATAGAAATTTAGTCTACTGCCTGTAATATTGACACTATTTAAATGGAATTGAAATTGAATCAAAATCTATCGAGTTAAAAGCTCGAAATCTCACTAAAGCTTTCGCTACTACGAGTGATTATATTTAGTATGTATAGCCACAAAACAACCTGCTACATACGACGGGTGACTATAGTCAGGGACGGATTGAATAAGGCAGACTCTCAGGGGCCTTAACATCAAGAAGACCCTGTGACCAGGAATAAAAAAGTAGTTCTTATTTATATTCACACAATAATCATTTGTTGCTGCCCTTAAGTGGATCTTATACTCATTTTACACCACACTTGAGTATAGTCAGCCATCAAAATATTTCAACTGGGCCTGCAGTTTCGGTCTTACAATATTCGAGATGGAACACTTGTCGTTAAAGACTAAAGACTGCGTGCGCGCAAATTTATAAAAGTTCACAAAATCGTTGTAGTCGAATCTAAATCAGATCAANGCGGATTGAATAAGGCAGGCTCTCAGGGGCTATACTCCCGGGCCTTAACATCAACAAGACCCTGGGACCAGGAATAAAAAAGTAGTTCTTATTTATATTCACACAATAATCATTTGTTGCTGCCCTTAAGTGGATCTTATACCCATTTTACACCACACTTGAGTATAGTCAGCCATCAAAATATTTCAACTGGGCTTGCAGTTTCGGTCTTACAATATTCGAGATGGAACACTTGTCGTTAAAGACTAAAGACTGCGTGCGCGCAAAGTTATAAAAGTTCACAAAATCGTTGTAGTCGAATCTAAATCAGATCAAATACTCAAATAGAAATAAGAATCACATTAAAATATCAAAATACAATGAAAAACCGCAAAATTGGCTTCAAGTTATAATCATGAAAATTTATCATACGATCATTATACTAATTACAATCACAAGAACAAATGAAGATCAAGTCGACATCGAGTTAAAGTTCCAAAAACGAATCAAAATTGATCTACAATTTCGAAAACGATGCAAGCTCGATTTACAATTTCAAAATCGAAATAAGATTTCAAAATTAAGTAAAAAGAATGGAGTTAATATCGAATTAAAATCTGAAAATCAGTTAAAAATTTCGCATTTTTCTAAGGTTTCGGACAATGTCAAGAGGCTGACAGGAATCAAATATGTCCGCAATGGTTATGGAATGACCGAATTTTCTATCATCACAAATTTGAGTGATAGATTGTCTACTGACGACAATGTGGGTCCACTAATGCACGGATTTAAAGGCAAAATAGTGGACACAACCACAGGCGCCGCCCTACCGCCAAGGAAAATTGGGGAAGTTTGCCTCACGGGCGACCAAGTTATGGTGGGATATTACAAAAATCCAAAGGTCACTGCTGAGACGATTGACAAAGATAATTGGCTACATTCTGGGGATCTGGGATATTTTGACGAAAACGGACTGCTCTACATCACTGGTGAATATTTTCAAAAACTTCTTTTCTATCTTACTTAGGGTAAAATTCCATGAAATTCTATTTTCTTAATTTCATTTTTATATTCTTCATGTTAGAATAAAATTAATGTTGAATCAAAACTGTAAGTCCAACGATTTTATTCCAAAATTAAGATTCGGATAAGGTTGATTTTAAATGAAAATTGTACTCTTAAAATATGCCCAAAGTCAATTTTAATCGGAAATTAATTTTTGAAAAAAAAAAATTTTCGTTAAAAAGTTCCTCGAAAATAAAAGAAAATATTAGATATTAGGATTGATTTTAATAGACAGCTTAATATTTTCGTTGGGAATATTTTGTAACTTCAATTTATAGCTAAAAACTTGGAAAAATTCTCTAATATTTGTCTTACATTGTGCATTTCCAATTTTTCATCAACTTCCTTGAATATGATCGGCTGTTATTAAATATTAAATATCAATTTGCAGGCAGAATAAAGGAATTAATAAAATACAAAGGGCACCAGGTGTCGCCATCGGAAATAGAATCAGTGTTGCTAACTCACCCAGGTGTGAAGGACGTCGCGGTGATTGGCAAGCCTGATTTAGCCGCTGGGGAACTTCCAATGGCAGTTATCGTGAGGCAACCTGGCAAAAATTTAACAGCCAATGAAATGATCGAATTTGCTAAAAGTGAGTAACTAAAAATCTATTGTACATCATGCAGTTATTCATGATTTAATGATTAGTTGATTGTCTAATGGACTCATTGACTACTCATATGGCTGACTGATTGGTTGATTGATTGACTCTTCGTTTGATTTACTGATCTATTATTGTTTGGCTAATTTAATGTGTCATTAAGTGAATGATATCCTCTTTTAATGACTCATTGATTCACTGATTTACTGATTCATTGATTTATTAAGTTATAAGTTTTTATTTATGCCAGGATTAGATACAGAGCATTAAGTTATGTACAGGATAAAACCGTTTTAATTAAATATGGTTAAACAATGAATATACAGAGTGTTTCAGGACCCATGGTCAATAATTTCAGGAGTGATTCTAGAGGCTAAACTAAGCCGAGAATAAAGAATATTTTTCGTTCGAAGCCTCGATAATTAGTTATTAAGCATTAAAAATGGCCCCTGAAAGTAGGCAACTCGCGTGCAAATTAACTTGTTTTCAAAATTTGCAGTTTTCTTGATCTCTAAAAATTATTTTATATTCTCTAAGCAATTTTTATAAAGACATACTTTCCTAAGAAATTATAAGCAAAAAATGATGTATGAGTTTTTTTCGTAGAGCTCATAGTTTCTTACAAAAAAATTCCTAAAATTAAAAAATTGTGATATTTCGAAAATTTGACCTCTTACAATTGTATAATATTTTTGTATTAATTTTAGGTTAAATTTTATAATCGATTATTAATTTTCCAGAAAACTTGTCGCCTCAACAATGGCTGAGAGGTGGAATCAAATTCGTCGAAAATATACCGAAAACTCCGTCTGGAAAAATTCTACGACGTCTATTACTCGACTTAGAACCGAAATTGTAAAATTGTAGACTAATTTTCTAAGATATTAAATTAGCAATAGTAAATAAATAATTTGCAATCACCAACGAATATGAAACAATTTCGTAACACATAGAATCGTCTTCTGTCACCCTTATGTTTTCGTGATTTTCCTCCCACCCCAACTTCGGGAAAAATTGTTCAGTTTCTCTGAGAACCGATGTAATCTTAAATTACATGAGGAAACACGCGTCAATAAAGAAAGCATAGAACGGCTAATTCCGGGGGATGAATCGTTTAAGTAGAGGTATGATCGGTCAGTTCTCGGGCAATTAAGAATCGAGCGATCGTTAACGCGTTATCTTCGTTAACTGTAGCCGGAACGGATGAAACCGGGAAGAGCGAGTGATAGGAATTCCGAACGGATCAAGGGAATTAGCGGGCGGCTATTGGAAAAATTTAAATTTCACGCCTACCTCCTATGTCCCGCGCGGCCGTACAGTCAGTTCAAACATCTCGACACCAATTTTGATTATTACATCAATCTCAATCCCATAAAACAATTTTCCTTCACTTCTGATCTTTTTCTACTGAACGAAATTTTCCGAAAAGATTCAGAAATACCCACATAATCGTTGGGAATGTACCATATTTTTTCAGAATTTTCCGTTCACTTTTGTGATAAAATGTTCATAAAATGGTACCTCGAACGTAACGTCAGATGGCAGCATTTTTCAGAAATTTTCTTCCATTAAATAATCGTAGAAAAAAATGTGGAGCATGAAGTGAGGTAAGAGGAAGCCAGCATGGAGCGGTGACGGGATGGTTGGGGGGTAACAAACGTTTACGTGCGACGGACACCCGATGACGCATGGCCCGTTATGTTGACATGTCCCTGCCGTCATTCTCACATGACTGTACTACGACGATGACCACTGGACCATTATCATCACGCACCCCCGCCCCCTCCCCCCGCAGCCCACCTCTGAATTTAGAACAATAACCGTGTCCCCCTGGTGCAATTCTCTGATAATTATTGCCACCTCCCCAACTGGTTTTCTGCCGCCGTCACACTCCAACGACGGTGAATTAGCGTCAAACGAATTGACGCTATTGGTCGATGGACCAAATATTTATTTCTGCCATTTTTAATCGAAGAAAAATATAAAAACAAATTGGTATCTTTAAGTAAGATTTGTTACTAATATGGGAATTTTTCAAATTCTTCTATTGAAAATCTTTAAAAATTTATAGCTTTAGATGGATCACACTGAGTCACGGGCTTAATTGTGATGAATGAAGAATTCTGAAATAATTCAGCGATGTAGTGGAATCAGTAAAATTTTTCAGATTTTTTAATTGCGTACAGGATTATTAAAAAATGCTGAAAGTTTATAATAGTTCATATTGGGCCACAGTTCGCATTAAAATTTATTTCTCCGGTTAGGATGAATGAAAAAATCTGGATAGCTTGATAGACATAATATAATAAATGATATAGTACAACAATTGGAATTTTTCAGACTTTGTGGTAGCCAAATGTATTTTAAAAAATGTTCGAATATCAAGTTTGCGGTTTTCGGGGAGTAAATACTTTTTGTACCCACTGTATGCATGCAGCCGCCTAAAGGGAGTGCCTGTCCTGAAAAATGAGATTACCCGGAAACCGATGAAACCCGGGGATAACCGGAAAGGGAGCCGGGCGCAAATAATTGATGAACGCCGATTAGATTTGTCAGCGCTGATCGGCGAGAATCGAATTAGCATCGGGCCATAGTAACCGCCTGCGCTTTCGTAACGAGTTATTTACTTACCTTTATGTACAATTTATTATTATGTACATCGTTAATAAACGATATAAAGTCGGATTAGGTTAGGTTCATGAGTTTTATTAATAAAATTAAGATGATTTACACAGTGATCGAAAACTGGTCCTTGCGCAGGTTATTCTCTCGTGAATTCAGCTATAACACTAGTTCTGGAACCCCTCGTATACGTCGTAGTTAAGCAGTCGTACAAAATTCTGATTCCACGATTTTCACGAGTTCACACAAATGCATATCTGCCATTATAGATAGAATTAATCATTGAATTATTGAACAAACTGTGTTCTAAACGAAATCAATTTTTTTTTAAACTTTGAGGTATTGTCTCAAGTTTATATTGCATAATGTTTTTCAACATTTTAATCGTATTTCGATACGATATGTAACTTTTAAGTAAACTTTGTCGACCTTCATCATAAGAGTGCGTCTATAAGAACCCATTTTTTATATTGATTTTTCTCGAATACTAAATTGTAAATCGATTCCAAATTTCAACAGGATATTGATTTGACATTAGCCATTAAATTTCTGCAGTTTCCAGGATCTTCTTAACCTACACGTTTCACTGATGAACCTCCATAAATAAGAGTAGTAGGTACTAAATAAGATCCTGTACAATTTTGTGTAACTCTAATATTTTAAGATATTAAAAGTATGAGTCTCTAGTTTCGCAATAATACAATTTTGATACTGACTTCCAGTTTATTGCAAATAATTCGTTAATTCTTGGTTATAAGGAAAAATGTTTTATACAAAAGTTGTAGCTACTACTATCCTGAACAAATAAGATCGTATACAATTTTCTCGTAACTCGAATATTTACAGAGTAATCATTGTAAATGTCAAGCTAATTCCTCGGTAAAGGAAAAATAAAAATAATTCTATATAATAATAGTAAATAATTCGTTAATTATTGATTTTACGAAAAAATAATGTGAACAAGAATTAAAGATACTACTCATATCTACGGAAAACGATGAACAATATTTCTCGATAACACAGATTATTGATTGATTAAGATTTTCTGAGTAATCTTCAGGAATATCAAACTGATTCATCAGTGCTAGGGGATTTTTTAAAGAAAGTGGCAGTCGATTATTAATAATTCGTTAATTATTGATCCTTTTAAAAAATGTTTTAAACAAAACTTGTAGATACTACTGTCAGCTACAAATAAGGTCCTATACAATTTTTTTATGGACCTAATATTTTAGGAGCAGTCGTCAAAAGTATGGTAACTAGTAGTAGTATATTAGTTTATTGTTAATAACTCGTAAATTGTTGATCCTCTTAAAAAGTATTTTAAACAAAAACGAATATTTTCGGACTAATTATCAAAAGTGTGAAAAACTAGCTTTTCAGTACAAAATTTACTATCTAATTGTACCTAACTCGTTAATTATTAATGCTAGCAAAAACGTTCTAAACCGTAGGTACTTCTATCATCCATAAAAAAAGATCATGTACAATTTCGTAACTCCAACATTTCCCAAGTAATTTTCAAAAGCACATGTGTATAGGTGTGCAATTGTAGTCATTCGCATCTGACTGATAAATGATAATTGATAATGATAGCTGCGATGTTGCATTGATAAAAAACTGATAAGAAATTCGAGACTAATTGGTTGACAATAAACATTGTTCAGTATTAAAACTGGTGCAGCTTAAGTGACATTTTCTATTTCGTTAAAATCCTTTTTAAAAATTCTTGTCTAATTTCTTTATACAATTCATTTTTATTGTGAGTCGTTATTAATTTATTCTATCATGTGGTGTAATAGATGGTTTAACAAAATTATAGACAAGGAAACGTTGGAAAATTATATGGAATTGACGTATTTAAAACAAAGCGAAATACGTCGGTAATTAATTGAATGTTTAAACGATTTTTATTATTAATTTGTGACAGATTGGCTAACTATTATTGTTCTTTTAGCATCGTGAAATTACTTCATGATGTAAATCCAAGGAAATTGCTGGAGAATAATCAGCATCGATTTACTTTGGAAGAAATTGACACCATCTTACCACNGATGGTTTAACAAAATTATAGACAAGGAAACGTTGGAAAATTATATGGAATTGACGTATTTAAAACAAAGCGAAATACGTCGGTAATTAATTGAATGTTTAAACGATTTTTATTATTAATTTGTGACAGATTGGCTAACTATTATTGTTCTTTTAGCATCGTGAAATTACTTCATGATGTAAATCCAAGGAAATTGCTGGAGAATAATCAGCATCGATTTACTTTGGAAGAAATTGACACCATCTTACCACAAATTCAAGTACATTTTTCAGAGAATTATTTAAACTTGCAATTTTTATAATATTTAATTTCTCCAATTCTGATAGGTCAAAAATTATGAAACAATTCAGAGTGATAACGTATGACAGACTAAAAATTGCTGCAATTTTTCAGATTTCTTTAATGCAAATATTATACAAATTGTACAAAATTCCTAAACTTAGAGATTGCAAAATGTCATAAGTTTTTTTATACAAATGTATTTAAAAAATAAGTTTAATGGACGTTATTAAACTTTTATTTTAGTGTTCCCCTTTTCGCGATTCTATATATCGTGTCTTTTCGTCGAAAAAGGATAATTTACTAAGTTTGGATGACGTTTTGGACTTATGCTCTGCCTTTTCAGAAAACTGTCCAGTTGATGTTCAAGCCTCCTGGGCTTTTCAAATTTTTGGTAATAATTTAATCAGTCAACTTATTTCTGTTGGAACAGATTTATTGTTCGGGCTGTAGACAGTTGTGACGTTGTCTTTAATTAAAAATTTAAATAAGCAACAATTATATTATTCTGCTCTTGTGAACGTCTTTTACATGAATTACATCTCGAACTGACTAAGTCTACCTTTGATTTATCTTACCGTAAATTCAAAACCAACGCTTAAACGCCAACATATTATCATTATCATTATTATTGTTGTTGTTGTCGAAATTAACTTGAAAAAATAGAAAGAACAATTAAATGTTATTAATTAAAAATTTACAAATTTCAACTTTTAATTTGATTTTTCAGATTTCGATGGAAATGGCCAAATTGACTTGGACGATTTAAAGGAAGCCATAAAAAAATTGACTAATAATAATAATGATGTAAATATTGGAACGGAAGATATAACACACGTGGCGCAAATGGTAATAAGTATAAGATTTAATAATTATTTAATATCTCCTATTCCAATGGATGAAAAACTACGAAAAAATTCAGAGAGTTGTCCATACATTGTACCTATGACTGTTAATTTTTTCATATTTTTGGTTGCATATATTTTGGTTGAATAAGTTTAAAAAAATTCTTATAAAACTTATATATGCAACCAAAAGTATGAAAAAATTAACAGTCATAGGTACAATATATGGACAATATGGACATATGGTAAAGCCGAAATAAACCTGCAGAGGTTTAAAATTAACTTAATAATAAAAAAAAATTCTTATAGTTTTAAATCGACAATACTGAGTCACAGTTTAGGTTCTGATTTATTTTTCCGCCATTTTTTTAAAGTGAATGAAAAACTCTGAAACAATACAGAGATTGATGTGCTAGAATTCGTAGTATTTTTTAGATTTAACGGTTGCAGAATAACATTAAAAGAAATACTTCTTTTATTGAATTTTATAGGTTCTTCATGAGATGGTTTTCAATTCAATAGGACCCATAACTTCCGAGGAATTCATCCGATTTATTTCTCGGGTCTCAGACTTCCCAGTGACTTTCCGCTTTAGAATTTAACCAGTGTCAATGAAGAATAAATAATTATTACACAATGTAATAATAAATTAATTATCAATAATCAACATTACCAATAATTTCTGTACGGTATTATTTTTTTTTTTTCCAAAAGATTGTGAATCATAAGTGATATCCTATAAGTAGAGTAGATGTAACCACTAACCACTGATCCTTCAGGGAGTGACTGACTGGACCGCCAGTTGCATTATCGATAATGCAAGCAGCCGCCTGAAATTAGTTCGATGTAGTCGATAAAACAAAGAAATCAGTTAACTAAAAGTATCGTTGAATCAAAGAAATCAGTTAACTAAAAGTATCGTTGAACCAAATAAATCGGGCGACTAAAAGTATCGTTGAATCAAATAAATCGGTCGACTGAAAGTATCGTTGAATCAAAGAAATCTGACTTGTCTTAGGCGACTCACCCTGTATAAGTGTTTAGTCACTTCCTGAAGGATCACTAGATATGATTACTAACTATAGAATAAATGTACACAATGTTCTGATAAATATGGACCAACTTACTGGTTAGAAGAATCTAAACAAAATCAGACATATTACTACATAAGAAGAACACATAAGTATTTTTCCAGCTTTTATCGAAGCCTTTATTAGCCAGAGGAAAATCGATTATCTTTTATAAGCAATGCAACTCCGCTTCCCATAGATTCCGGCCAATGAGAAATTTGGTATATACGAAGTCTGCTTCTTCCGCTCGTAAGTCAAGGGCAGGACCACAGGTATTTTGTTTTCAACAAAATTTTGGGGATACTTCGTGAAGTAGGACTCGGTCATACCAGGAGCACATTGGTAAACGTATTCGACGGTTTGGAAGAACGCGAGGGGGTGGAAGCTGCCTGTCCTGTCTTTATATTGGCACCGATGGTACTGGACAGTCTTGTGAGAAAATTGGTTCATAATAACAGAAGTACGATAAGAAGGATTATTAATCACACAGAATTGACGCTTTGACATCTACGCCAGTGTCATTTTTGACTGAAGGCTGTTTCTGGGTCACTTTTCGATTCATTTTAAGATTTTAAGATCGTCTAAGTCGAAATTCTTGAAAAAATGAGTTTATCAGTTATTTCACACCAGAATCATAATGTGGGGAGCTAATAAACTCATTTTTTAAAGAACTTTGACTTACAATTAGATCACTTTCATAATTATGGGCACAATTATTATAATAATTACTTTATATAAATCGTCGACCTCCTTCATTCGAATTGGGTCAATAGTCGAAATATCGTTTGATATCAATGACAAATCTCGATTAATTGTTCTTCTACGTGTATTCGCCACGATGTCTGGTTTCGGACTGTACTTCGTCTTTTGTAGTCCCCATTCATACGGCAAAGTCTGACAGTTTTTTATCATTATTATTAACAATGCTTAATTACTATTATCCGATATTATTATCAATTATTTTAATAATATACAGTCTTAGGTACAATATAGAACCTAATCTAATAAAGTTATAACGTCAGTAATCTAATAATTAATTAATGTCAATAACAATTAAAAATTAAATCATAAAGAAAGAAATTATTAACTGAGTAATTAATCATATAAAACTCACAATTAGTTAATTAGTTAATTCATCATTAGACTTAATTATTTACTTAACTAATCACAGAAATCATTAAACTTAGTTATTTAATTAATGTCCAAATTTAACCGAGAAAAAAAAACGGAAAAAAATCGTACAAGCATTAATAATAAAAAAATTATACAAGGGGCGCTAGGAGGCATTGTTTGAGCAAAAACGTGTCTGTCGGAGCGTTGCGCTATTTTAGGATTTTTAAATGGGAAATTAACGGAGAAAAAAACAGAAATCAAAAAGAGAGGAGGCGAAAGTAATAAGAAAAAGATTTAGCCAGAAAACAAGTAAGAAGAAATAATAATTAGTTAAAAATAAAAGGAAGAGTCTCCGTGGAACGCGTGGCAAGCAAGAAACACTCGGGCAGTGACGTGTGACAAGCGTTAATTAATTAAGCAGCGGGATAATAGGTGGAGTTAGGTGGGAGGATTTCGAGGAGCGGAAATACTTGAACTAACAGAGGAAAGAGGGTGGAACATACCAAGTGGTAACGTGGAAGGAAATGAAACAGGAGATTTCACTTATACGAGGATAGATTACGCAATTGCGAACATGGAAGCGACCGAAAATGTCAAGAAACTAACAGTAGAAGAAAGAATTGATTCAAACCATATTGCTCGTCACGGTAGAACAGTACAAGAAGATGGAAAGACAAACAGAACAAAGCGAGAAAAACCATAGAATAAAGATCACACAATGGACACGATGGACACAAGAAAGCAAACGGGAGTTCCAAAAGGAGCTATACTCGCCGTCCTGAGAGTGTAGGACCGGGCACAACTTTAGTTTTTGATTGTTCTGCGCATCCTCCTCTCGTTTATTACTTCTCAATGCAGTTTCATTCATTCCCAATGATGAGTCTTGTTTATCCATGTATATTGAGGCCGTATCCGTGAGGCCTGCGATATTCGTTGCGATTCTCAACACCTTTCAAGCTGCGCGAAACGGTTCTACACTCTCGGGACGGCGAAAATAGATAATTTAAACTTTAATAAGTTATGCATCAATAACATGGTAGGAGATGATATTATTAATATAAATATCCTACGAAGACAGAGATCAAAGCATGATTTAGAAATGGGAATCAGGAATTGAATAACAAGTATTGGATTAAGTAGAATGACAAAGTGTATAGACTATGTAAAGAGAAACCAAAGACCTTAAGTCACATGATAAGAGAATATAGGAAGATGGAAAGAGTAAGCACAGAAATAAGAAGAATAGAGGAAAGGAGACAGATGGCACTGCGTGGATGAAGAAAGGCTTAAAAAAAAGGAAGAAAAATAAAGATATACACTTGTAACCCCCATTTTAAGGTCGAAAGGCATAAAATAAATCTATTTACTACTACAAAAATTATACAATATTCTCGACGTCTTAAAAATATATTTTTTAAACACTCACGGAATACTTGGAGAGCGTCTCATTACGATAATTTTGAAAATACTGGACACTTCCTCCTTCGAATAAAGACAAGTCAGTTTTCGTAGGTGGATGGGCACCCATAAAAGGTGGCATTAAAATTGGTGGATAATAGGAGGCTTGAGTCTCAGATTGTTTATATTTACTCAAAACCATTTTGAAAATTTTATACTCTGACTTTCCGAGTTCGTTTTGAAATTTTTTCGAACTTTGGTTAACATTTTATTAACAGACCGCCAGACAAATGAATTACTGTAAATTAGACACATTCAAGCTACATAAGTGTTCCAACTAAAAAATCTGCAAAAATTCTAATATTTCTACTGCATTATGTGTTGTATCCCGGAATTTTTTTCAGATTTTTTCATTCATCCTAACAGGAGAAATAAATTATAATGCAAATTATGAGTCAATATTGCCGATCTGAAACTTTTAGAAATTTTCAAAAATCCTGTATGCCTGCATTTTTTCATAATTATTTCACATATCCAAAGCGAAGAAATGAATTACAATGCAAAATGTAAGTCAATAAGATCTGATAGCGAAGCGTTGATGCGTTCGCTGTATCATTGGTCTCGTGCATCGCGTGTGATACACGGAGTACTGTTAAACCACGTCTCGTGCGTCGCATGTGATATACGCTGTTTAAGCGTAATCAGAGATGAGACGGGAGATTGCTCACGAGCCCGTTTCACCCGAACGGATTTTTCATTGTCATGAGCCACTGCTTCCAACGGCGGAAGTTACAGTTAGAGTGTACACATACGTTAAACGATTTTGGGCCAGTCGTGCAGCTACGCACAATTGAAATTGGCCCAAAATCGTTTCAAGTGTCTGTACATATTTTTTTATCGCATATCTCCGTCCATTCACTATCATTTATGCTCTCGAAGTATGTGCACGGTTCGGACTCTCGCCGTTAAAGACGGTAGCTTATAACTGTCAAAAATCGATTCGGGTAAAACGAGCTTATGAGCAATCTTTTTTTTTCATCACTGCTCGTAATCGTCTGAAGCGTGCGTACGCAGATACAAAATCAGGCGTACAAATTTACAGATTGAACATTATGTAATCTTAATTATTTTATACTTTCGATCGTTATGGATGCAAAATTCTGAAAAAATTCGGAGAGTTGTTCTTATCTAATGTGTATATCTGGTAATTTTTTCAGATTTCCCGGTTGCAAATTGAAATTTGAGCTTGTCCATGTTAGCCCATATTGGTTTTCAATTTATCTTAATTAATCTCCCTAATTTTATTGTCTAAAAAATTTGGAAAAATCTCGTAGGTCAGGTAGTGAATATTACACCATTTTTTTAGATCAAAATCTTAAACCAATCATAAGAAAAAAAATTCTTTAACGAATTAAAAAAAATTCTTGACGCGACAATTGGATTTGAAATATAGCTTGTAATTTTGTTTGCTCGAGCAAATAAGAGATTTGAGTGGAATACACATTGTTCCTGATCTTGATAATTATGATCAACTGATAAGCCTGGCTGTTGCAACGCTTTTGGTATTTCAAATTCAAATGATTGTGTGTGCATAATACATTGACGTCAAATGTTTTATCAAGTGATAAGTAACGGCGACGGCTAATTATAGTGATAATCTAATTCTAATCAATTGATCATTGATGAACTTAATTAACTATGTGAAAGGTTTACGAGATTAAAATCATTGATTATATATACATATATGTCTATTGATATTGACTGCAAAGAGAACTTCTCACGTTCTAATTAGTCCATTCACTTTTATAAGTAGTGAACTTGCGATTCTTTCTTATAGAATATTAACAATCATAAAACGTAGAAATTTTTTGTAATTTCAATTTGCAACTGAAAGGTCTGAACAAATTCAGCGATGTTTAGTATACCACTGGCTGCCACTATGAACTTTATCAGATGTTTTAATTGCCTATCTTTTTTAATAGTTTCGAAGTTTTATACAAGATGTTCCATTTAAGTTGCGATCGTAAAAAACTTAAAAAAAAAACAAACTGACACATGTCCTTTAGTGTTTCGAGTGGCACTACTAGTTTTTTAATACGTAGGCATTTTCAAGCTTATTTCAAGGTCATTCTGTCTTTTTTTTATCATAAATCTATATTTTTTATTTCGGAATCACTTTCTACGTAAAACGATGCACAACTTTTGTTTGGAACATTTTTTGTAGATTCAATATTACTTAAGATAAGTGTGGAAACATTTTTTAAAATTAATACTGATGCCACATCTGGTAGGCTTACATCTTCAAGTGTAATTAGTAACCTTTACTTCCTGTGCAGTTATCTTAAGGAAAAGGTATACCACTGTTATGTGCGATAATACAAAATGAGCGATACATTTAAGGTAGTCGAGTTAGGTGAAAGACCCGGTGTAATAGAACAGTGAGAATTTTGTTAGATTTTTTTAGGTGCGAAATATGATCGGAAGAAATGGTGATAAAATAAATTGATTAAAAGTTTCTATATTGTAATAGTGAGGAAAGTGATAAGATTTTATCAGGTTCAAGTGTTCTAATCCCCCCTGACTGTAGAGGTAGGTAGATAAAAGGAAATTTTAATTGCAACAAACTGCAAACGCGGTTCGGCATTCGCTGTGGCTCTGTAAGTACATTATCATCAGCAAACTAATCGTCAATCTCAACTAAATTCCAAATAAGAGGCAGGCAAATTTTCCTGTTCTACTCTCCCATTCTATTTTGTCAACTGGTAATTACAGTTAACTATAATTTTTGGCTTTCGCTTGTAAATTTTTGTATTTTATTTATTTGACGTTTAGTTTTCATTTATTTATTTATTTCATATAGAAAAATTGTTAGTTAATTGAGAATTGAATTTTTATTTGGTTTTATTAATTGTTTTTAATACAGACATATTAATTATTGGATTGTCCGGAAAGTTTTTCCCGAGTTTTATGGAAAATTTAAAGCCCATTTTAAATTTGATACACATTTATACTTGGAATATGATAATGATTTAATTTGTATACACATTTTTACTTGCAATCTCACTTTTTAGAATACACATTTAGTTGGTTTTTAAACATTCTGACAAACACCTGTCCTAATGCCAACTACCAAAACTCGGAATGAACTTTCGGGACAACCCAATAATTTTTCCTACCAAACTCGAAAATAACTTCGTTATTGCTTGATCGTCCTGACTTTAATTCATTGACTAATTTGTTGTTGCATATTTAGTCGATTTAATTTGTAATAAATCAGTTAATTTTACGTCAAATCGTTATTATTTTTTAGATAATTAAAAGATGGCTGTGGTAAAAATATTTAGAGGCACTGTCTTCCTGCTTATGACGGTTCTGCTTATGGCAGCTGCAGAGCCTAAATTAGAAATGGTTCAAGTTGTAAGTAAATTTACTTATAAATAAGTGATAATATTAACTGAACAAATGAAGATAACAAGAAGTAAAATTGCTTAGTACCATAAAAACAAATCCAACACAGTTTAATATAATATGACAGTGTATGATAGTTGATGATAGCGGACGACGGTGTATAAGAGCGTGATATGATATTATATGATGACAAGTGATTGTATAACTACATAATATGTGATGAATATAATACTATTTACTGTGTGCAGTCAATGTTGACATTAGTTGGATTATGGAATCATCGATTCATTGAATTATCAACCAAATTATATTAAAATTGACAATAACTAGAGAATAAATCAGAGAATCCAAGAAAAGGAAAATTATGAAATGTTACTAAAAGCTGAATGCGAATGGTTCATTTTCTAATGAATCTAACATAAGTCACCAAACTGCTCATTATATATACGCAATAATAACAATAATAATGATAATAATAATTAATTCTCAGGTTTTTCGGCATGGCGACAGGACCCCATCGAAACTGGAAATGTTCCCTAACGCCCCTCAAGACCCACTATACAACGAAATCGGCTACGGACAGCTAACAGAGGTAAGCTAGTAATTCTAAAAATCCTGCAAAAATATTTTTTTTCATCTGTGTGTTCTTGAAGTCATTGAACTATCTGTACTGGTGAAACATTAGTTCGCGATTTTCATCACTTTAGAACTGATTTCGCGAAAATTTACGAAACGAATTGAATTGGAAAAGAGGTCTCAACTTTCAATTCAAGCCGAAATTGAACTCATTTGCTGCATTACTAATAAATTTGTGGAAGGTTGAAATTTGAAAATGCATGCGGTTTGATTTCGATAAGAAAATTTTGATAAGCTTCTCTTCTAGCACTACTTTTATCCTAAAGCAATCGATTTATCAAAATTTGTTTGAGGAATTAAGTTAGAGAATTCAGGTTTTAATTGAAATGAAATTTAAGCCATTTTCTACATTATTAACAAAGTTATCAGCAATTAAAATTTACTAATATTTTTCGAACATAATCACAGAACACTTACACTGGTTGCATATATGAAGGGGGCACAATTTTGAGGGGTTAAAAAAAATTCTTTAATTTTTTAGCCCATGATTTTTCGATTATACATAAGAACAGCTGGAGAACATCGTAGAATTTTTTTTATATGTTGTTTTTAGCCAAAATGGCGTAATTCTAAAGTGAAAAGTACGAAATTCCGTAGAAAAATCGTCAGAAAATTGTTCATAACAAAAGAACTAAGCAAGATAAAAAAAATCCTACGATGTTCTCTAGAGAATGTTGTTTTGAATATACAGTTAAAATTTCAAGTGAATCGGTTGAGTTATTGGTCCCGTCCACTTGAAAAATGTAGTTTTGAGATAATCGCGTTTAAGGCTTTAAGTTAGAAAAAACCATGGATAATGTTTTAATATCTTTAGTCTGCGATGCCTGCACCATACAGTTGGCTATCATGACTCGTAAGTTCTTCGTACACTCCATATGCCTGTTCGAAACCCCTAAATTATAGGCGCCACAGCGCTCATAAAAAACGCTCCATGCGGACTGAAAGGAATTACGCTACTATTCGAAAATCGAGTAATTACAGATTTCCCACATGCATCATCTTTTGGAACAGGATTTTTAAAATATCAAAGTACGTTTTTATGAAAAAAAAAATTGATTTTTTATAAATCCTAGAGTGGTCTAAACCCTTAAATCAACTTCTGTTTTAACAGAAGTACCTTTTAACTGCAATATTGGATCCTTGTTTCAGGTAGGGAAGAACAGGGCGCTGGAACTAGGAACGTTGTTACATAAGCGATACAGCGAGCTACTTTTGGGTGACTCGCCGAATCACGGCGAGGTTTACGCCTACAGTACTGATTATGACAGGACCAAAATGAGCCTCCAATTAGTCTTGAAAGGATTGTATCCAACCACGGACAAGATTTCAATAGTGCCGTTGCATTACGAACCCAGAATTGTAGACAGTGTGATGCAAGGCTTCCGCTGCTCAAAGTGAGTTCATCAATTTCTTGTCTTCTTGTTTTGTTGTCTCGTCCAATACAATATATGCTGGTGTATTAAAATCTAAACTCAGTGTTCACCTCACATATTTTTCATGTATCTTTTCTAGTCTCTCTCTCTCTCTCTCTCTCTCTCTCTCTCTCTCTCTCTCTCTCTCTTCAATTTATACTCCGTATAATAAGATATTTTTAACTACACTGTTGAAAATCGTTAGTCTCCTTCCGAAATTGTTTGTGAATCTTCTTTGCCCGATACTCCATCTTAACTTCATGACTATCATCGTTTTCTTCACTTGCTCTTTAATGTGTCCTTGGTGATTACCGTTTTTTGAAATGTGTACCCTAAGTATTTAAATTCTCTCACTTCTATCTTTCCTTCACCCCAATTTCGTATTTCTTTCATCTTTTTTACTTTCCCCTTCTTAAAAATCATTATTTTAGATTTCTCTGTATTAAAAAATAAGTCCTTCTCCAAATACCTTTTCAATGTTTTTATCACTTCTTATTTGGGTTGTCTGCTAGCATTACTACGTTATCCACATAGATCAGTGTCCAGAATTTTTTCCTCCCTATCCCGTCCGCTTGTCCTCTTTTCATGATTTCAATAATATGATTGTAATTAAAGGTCTTTTTCTCAGATACAAAGACGAAGAAAGAAAAATGAAGAAATCGAGTACGTATCAAACTTTGACGGCGCAGAACAGCGAACTATTTAAATACATTAAGTCAGTGACAGGGTTGAACACGTCCACGGAGAATCCACTTCTCGTAGTCGCTGGCGTCTACAACGTCTTCGCAAGCGAGGTCAGTTTAAACCCGAACAGTATAATACAATATGACAGAGTATGATAGCGAATGATAGCGGTATTTTATGTTACTGTTAGTCAGCACGCACAAATAAATTTACAGAACTTTAATTGTGTAGATTGAAACCTAAGAGTATGATAGATTATGATAGCATATGATAGGCAATTCGTATCAATATCCTGCATTATTATTAACAAATATCTAAGAAACACTATGAGAATTCGAATTCTTAGGTTAATATAAGTTATGGTAGACTATAATAACTGATATCGCATGATACCGAATTTGTATTAATATTCTGCATTGTTGCGAATTAATAGCCAAGAAAAATTATGAGAGATGGAATTTCAAAATTGATGAAAGGTAGAAAATTATAATAGCATATGATAATGAATTTATACCTCTATTCTCCATTATTGTTAGCCCGTAGTTGAAACAAATTATTATTAGACTTACAAATTTAAATCAAAACTTAATTGTATGATAGCTAATTCACATGACTATTCTGGATTATTGTTAGCCAATACTCGTGAAAAATAATTGCAATTTTCACACCAAAACCTATTACTATGTTGGCCTGTGATAATTTACGATAGCGTATGATAAATTATGATAACTAATTTACACCACTGTTCTACATTATTGTAACCCAACACCCAAATTCCAATTGTTTGTAATACAAATTTCACAATCACAATTTTCACCCGAAAACCTCCGAAAATCTAAATGGCTACCATTTTGTAATACAGAATTTCTACATATTTACAGAAGAGTATGAACATCTCTCTACCCGATTGGGCAACCGAAGAAATTCAGCAGAAAATCGAAACCATAATAGCTGTAGGATACGAACTCGAATCCTACACACCTACCATGAAAAGGATATTCGGCGGCAGTCTTGTTAAGGAGTTCATCAACAACATGGACAGAAACAATCTAAAAATTGCCACGAACAACACGAAAATTTTCTTGTACAGTGGGCACGAATTGAATGTTGCTGCTTTGGCCAAAGTTCACGGGTTCACGGAGCCGGCTATTCCTTTATACAGTTCCGCTATACTTGTGGAAAAATGGCGGGACGCTGAACAGGAATACGTCGAGGTATGGCTGAGTAATTGGTGTTATTACAAGAGCTGGATTTATGTACTTAGAAGAAGTTTATATTTTTTTAAATTAATAGTTAAAATTTTTGAGAAAAATCAGACATGAATGAAGATTTAGTCATGTTGATGCGAATTAAAATTTTGAAATATTCACTAAATGTTAACATGACTAATATTAGAAAAGATTTTATTGCAATTAGTACAGTATTTAATTTCTCCATTTGTGTTGGAGTAAAAATTATAAGAAACTCACAGTCACGTTTGATGGTGAACTGAAAATCGCTGGATTTTTTTTCAAATTTGTTAGTTGCAAATTAAAGTTGTGAGAAATTCTCGAATTTTGAGAGTGCTAATGTACTATTACAATGAATCATAATTGTTACAATATTTAATTTCTCCATTTCTATTGCATCTAAAATTATGAAAAAATTCAGAGTGACAGGTAATAGTGGCCTGAACAATACTGAATTTTTCAGATTTCTCAAATATAAGCCCTTAAAAAAATTCTCAAACTTTAGGATAAATATTACCAATATTAATGATTAACAAATTGCAATAATCAATCAATTTACATAATATTTTTGTTCAAAGATGTACCTCTGGACCGGAGTAACCAAGGAATTAATTCAATACAAGATTGCCCTTTGTGGCACCAAATGTCCCTATGACACGTACAAAAGCCTGATGCAAGAGCATCTCCCAACGAAATTAGAATCCGACTGCCTTTGGAACGACGTAACAAAGAAGAACGTACATACTTACTACCTTCACGGCAACGTGGAATAATCATCGTCCAATTATCAAAAAGAAATAAATGTTATAAATAATAAATTTAATACAGTAACAAAAATTCTAATAAGAAACATAAAATTCAATCTTAAGGGATCACTTAGCATTTTCAAAAAATTAATTCTTTTTCCTTACATGTTTTAAAAGTATACCATTCTGAAAATGTTTCCTCAAGATTTCATCGAAATTGGAGTACACTCTCACAATATTAACGTGACATCGTTACTTGAATTCTGTAAAATTAATGTCACAGAACATTGACATTATATGAATTATTCATAATTTTACATACAACTCCTTGCGGAAAATGATACGGGCCCAATTCGAGGGAATTTAAGTAAAAAGAATTGTACACACGATAATACACCGTACAAACGTTAACAGTTGTGTATACACGAAATCTAATAAATGTAAATAGAATCACCAGTCAAGATGGCAATGATAAAAAAAACTGATTGTCAGACGTCGGCTACTAAATCAATCGATCCAGTCAATTGATTTTGAAATGAACACCTAATGAGGTTAATAATATAATCAGCCTTAATAAGATTAAGATAATCCCTCCCCCACGTCTTCTAGTTGATAAAAAGAAAAAGATCATTGGATATTTCTTCCGATTTTATTTCATCAAACGCAATTTAACCATAGCGAAACTACGCTGAATAAAGTTTGTGCTCAAACAAAAAACAGAATTTTCATTTCATTTTCATTCTCTTGTTGCTCGTTGTTAAAATTGTGAAGCATAATTGCATTTGTTTATTAATAAAGTAAAAATTTCTTATTTTATTCTTATTTATTTAGTCTTATTCCTTATTCTTTTATCTGACTACATTTAAATTATTATATGATTTTATGTTGAAACAGAGAAGTTATTCTTTAATTCAATTTTTGTTATATCAAGTTTCGCGGAGCCTTCCGAGTTTTACAATTTATATGGAAACATGGATAGTGTAAGAGTGTTCGTGCATTCAATTTTATTGTTGACTAGTACGTTGCAACTGGTAAACGGGGATCTCCAATTAGAATCAGTACAAGTCGTAAGTACTACATATAAATAATAAATTGTAAATTAGTTAAACAACAATCGAATAGTGCAAAAACAAATAGTAGTACTAAATGTTTTATGCATAAATGTTGTGAATAGTGTTGAACAATTTGATGAAAAGACTGTATTATATAAAGAAGTAATAAATTAATAAAGAAAAAATGAAAAAACCGATACTTGAAGACCAACGAACGAAGTCTTGAACTAGTGATGGGCACCATCGACTGAAAACTTTTAATCGACTGATTTTCTAAATTATCGACAATTATCGAAAATTTTCAAGAGAAATGTTTCTTACCAAAGTTGCCTATTTTTTCCCGTAGAATCTGAAACTGTAATAAAAAATGTACATTTCCATTTAAAAAACGAAAGTTGACCTTCATTTGTTATTGATAATTTATTTTAAAGTCAAGTTCAAGGTCACAAATATTTGACATCTCGGAACCCTATAACTTTTGTTTAAACCATTTTTCGCTATCTCAGTCTCTGAGATAATTGGATGGATCGATTAAAATGACTCACCTTGTATATTCTTATTTTATGAATTATTTCAGAATTAATAAGTTCTTGTCAGCTAACTACGAAATTATAGTCGACAGACTGCCATAGACTATGACATATAAAAATTATCGATTATTTAGTCAATAGTATGATCCGATTAATTACTAGATAGTCGATAGTTGAAATTAATCGATAGTGGCCATCATTATTTTGAACTATCCAAATACAAGTAACCTACGATCGCATATAACAGTTTGCGATGCTTGTATAACAGAATACGATAGTGCTCTATAGNCAGTGGCCATCATTATTTTGAACTATCCAAATACAAGTAATCTACGATTGGATATAACAGTTTGCGATGCTTGTATAACAGAATACGATAGTGCTCTATAGTGTATAATAACTTATGATGGCTGTATGATAGTTTATGATGATTGTACAAGGTATCCCAGAATTTGTGGTACTTTTTTAAATGGGAGAATCCTGAGGTGGTTTTAAACAATGTTTTCCTTTGTTAAAACATTGTCCGAGGCTATGATCTGATCACGAACTGTTAACAGAAAACCCCGGTCAATCAAAGCGTTCGTACAACGGACAGCCAGGAGTGCGNGTGTATAATAACTTATGATGGCTGTATGATAGTTTATGATGATTGTACAAGGTATCCCAGAATTTGTGGTACTTTTTTAAATGGGAGAATCCTGAGGTGGTTTTAAACAATGTTTTCCTTTGTTAAAACATTGTCCGAGGCTATGATCTGATCACGAACTATTAACAGAAAACCCCGGTCAATCAAAGCGTTCGTACAACGGACAGCCAGGAGTGCGACAACTGCCTTGGACGTCGCCCAACTTTTCTGTAATCCTTTGTTTTCATCATGAGCGCGGCGTTTGTGCACTCGAGAACAAAGGATTACAGAAAAGTTGCATGCAAAAACTAACTGACAAATTGGTTAAATGTCAGAGCAGGAAAAGAAATTAGTCGCTACTTACGTTGATCGCATCAAACAACATTTTGACAAAGGAATATATTGTTTAAAATCACCTCAGGAGTCTCCCACTTAAAACAGTACAAGTTCTAGGACACTCTGTATGATAATTTAATATAGTAGTTTATAATGACTGTATGATAGAGGTGATTTATGGCAATGCATGATAGCGTATGACATTTACAGATTTTTCGACATGNACTAGGACACTCTGTATGATAATTTAATATAGTAGTTTTTAATGACAGTATGATAGAGGTCATTTATGGCAATGCATGATAGCGTATGACATTTACAGATTTTTCGACATGGTGACAGAACGCCTGATAAGAAAGAGATCTATCCGAATATGCCCCCCAATCCAGTTTATGATAAACTCGGCTACGGCCAATTAACTGAGGTAAGTCCACAATTTATCAAAGCCACTTCTCTACTTAAAAAAACATAAACTAGGAAGAAGGTACATACATATGTAGCAACACATTATATTGTAATAAATCTTACAGATATTATTTTAGTAATTCTTATAGCAATTGTTAGAGCAATTATTATACTAATTATTACAGAAACTATTATAGCAATTTTTATAACAATTATTATTAGCAATTATTAATAGTTATTTTTATATGAATTCTCTTATAAATGTCCCATTACCTGCACGTATACATTGTAGAGAGGCAAAACAAGGGAATTGCAATTAGGAAAACTCTTGAGGGACCGTTACGATAAATTTCTGGGCCCGACACCGAATTATAATGATGTCTACGCAGCCAGCAGCGACTATGACCGAACCAAGATGTCCCTAGAACTAGTTCTCCAAGGACTCTACCCACCAGTTGGAGATCGAATCAATGCTGTGCCTATTATATATTCGCCAAGAATTGTGGATGACGTTTTCATGCCATTATATTGCCATAGGTCAGCATAAACTCTGTTAATGATGTGTGTATGTTTATGATAGCCTATGACACGAATGACTGTCAATTATGTTTGCCATAAATGTTACAGGTATGTGCTGGAATATAGGAAACTGAAACAGTCGCCTGCCGTCAACAAATACATAACAACGCACAACAACTTTTTCGATTACCTCAGCAAAAACACTGGAGTGAATATGTCTACGGATCCCATTCTCAGCACAGTTTACCTTTACCATTTTTTAGTCAGCCAGGTTAGCAGTTGAATCATTGTATTATCCTAACGGCATAATACACTTCTAACCATCATACCACTGTTTCATTGTAGAGGTACCTCAAACGATTTTGGGCCAATTTCTACAATGATCTCTATACTCGTCCCGAAAGAGTAGGACTGAGCACAGTTCAGTTTTTTATCGTTCTGTGCAACCCCCTCCCGTTTACCATTTCCTAATGCAATCCCATTCGTTTCCGATAGTGATTTTTGTTTATCCATGTATACTAAGGCCGTATCCGTAAGGCCTAAGTGATCGCTGCAATTCCCACCACCTTTCAAGCTGCGCGAAATGGTCCTACTCTTTCAGGACGGCAAGTATAGTAGTGTCTCGACACCGATCCCCCACTACCACTCCAGCCGCCATATTTTGCCAAATCGAAATTTAGGCACGTTTGGAACTTCTAATATCTTCACTATAATATTTTTGTCTATTGTCCTGCCGATTGGCTAAGTAGAGAATTTGGCAGGGTATGGTATAAGCAATCAGTAAAAAGTGAGGCGTTTGTCCAAACACGACTAGAGTGACACTAATTTCAATTGCATATGGCGCCACGACTGGCCCAAAATCGTTTGAGGTACCTGTATCATTATATCAGTGTACCATTATGTCATTGTATCATTGTAGCATTGTGACATTGAATCACTCGAAAGTTATATCGTTGTAATATTATATCACTTATCGTTGCCGCCTGGAAAGAATGTACTAACTTTGTGCAGCTTGAAAACTGGTGGGGTCAAGCAAGTCTCATTCTATTCCTCACAATCAGTCCCGACGGTTGGGAGTGATGGGTCACAGAACAAGATGTTTCGACTCTCTCTGATCACGAACACAAAGAAAATATTTAGCTCCAAGTAGTAACGACATATGGAAAGTGTTAGAGAGAAAGAGAGAGAACATGTCACATTCTTTATAAATGGCGAATATAAATGTTGCTTTATTATGTCACTGTGTCATTGTGTCATCGCAATATTGTATCATTATAACATTGCACCTTAAAAATTTGAAATTTGTAGAGAAGTATGGGAATCTCCCTCCCTGATTGGGCGACACAAGAAATTCAGAACGAAATAGAAAAGGTCGCGTTCTTGGATTACGAACTGCAATCGTTCACAACTACGATGAAGAGAATGTACGGCGGTCATCTTGTCAAACAAGTGATCGACAACATGGACGGCACTAATCCTAAAAACAGAGGGAATAAAACGAAAATTTGGCTGTACAGTGGGCACGATATAAACGTCGCTGCTTTTGCCAAAACTCATGGTTTATCTATACCTATTCCTTATTACGGAGCTGCCATAATTGTTGAAAAATGGCGGCTACTTTCGCAGGAGTTCGTTCAGGTAACGTTATGGTATCAATTCTATAATAGCAATTCGATTTAACACGTTCACGACGAGGCCGATTTTCATGTTTCATCTGGCAGCGCGGCATAATTGCATATTCAGTCATTGTATATGCAATTGTCCGTAGAATAACATAGTTCGTGCATTTACTTTGCAAGCTGAGTAATTCTAGGGATCCTCTAGGTAGGGTGTCCAAATCGGTGTCCAGTCCCTACCTCGAGGGTCCCTAAGTAATTCAAGTGTGATTCACCGGTAGACGCCGTCTTATAGAATAGTCGAACGTGGCCCACCGGTGGGTCAAGCCGGCGTGAACGTGTTAAACGAAAGCTCTTGTATTTCGAATTTTTTATTTTGAATTTTGAGAATCAATTTTAATTTTATATCTACAACTCTGTTGCATGGAAAATTTTGAAAAAAATTAGAGACATGATCGACATTTTGCGCATTCCAAAATTTCTCGTTGGAGAATGGAATTGTGAAAAATTCATTAAAAAGATTCAAAATGGATGATATTGATTTTAGCTTGTAATTATATTTCATATCCCAGGTTTCGAATTTGTATGAAAAATTTAGAAAATTACTTGGTTGCGCGAAGAACATGTAAAAATTTTTTCAGACTCCGACGTCATAAAGTAAAGTAATTAAATTTGCAGTTATTACACTGGACAGGAGAAGGGGATAAATTAACCGTGTACAGGCTTCCCATGTGCACCACAATGTGCCACTACCAGGCTTACAAACTTATAATGGAAAACGTATTACCAACCAAAGAAGACTCCGACTGTCTATGGAATTCCGTGACGAAAGACGATTTACGAGCTTACTACAACGATGAACCATATTCTCGTCTAAAATTTTAAAATTCAATTTAAAAATTTGTTTACACGATTTACAAAAATTCTTTATTTATAATAGAAAAAAATAATATTTACAGTCTAGGAGCCTTCCCCAGGGAAAAGGGTTAAAACAGTATAAAAAAAA
>SMSR01010570.1:0-32730 GCA_019453355.1 Ceratina japonica
AATAACGTCCCGGCGATTCGGTGTTCGGTTACCCAAACAGCACCGCGCTGTCGGAAAGATACATGGGAACTGTAGCTATGACAACCGGTGATGCGATTTAGCATGTGCGGCGAATTTGTTCTCGAAAATCGTGTTAGAGCACGTGGTACTCTTGCCGGAGATATTAGCAGTGAGGCGCATGACACAACTGACTTGTAAATCGTGTATACAGACACACAGATTAATTCGTTCGTCGACGATTCCTTCGGTTTTGCGTATTAAGAAAACGCGATGACTATTGTGATGAAAATAAGCAACGGGAAAGTTGTATTCCTAAAAATAACTCGTGAGTATTTTCGTTGTGTCTGTGAGGATTCAGTTAATTCTTTCCCAAACGGGATGATGTAACACGTGTCGTCCACGTCTTCGTAAGCTCCGGAACAAACTGCGTCTGTTGGACGGCACGTGTGTGCGTGCGTTGCTACGTAAATGAATTATGTGAAACGTGCGTGAAGATGTCATGTTAAATTTCAGCCCGGTATCAGCAGTATTTTTTCCTGTTTAGTTCTGTTCCTTTCAGTTGCGTTAAATTTAATCACCTGGTGCCGACAGTCACATTTCTGGATGCAACGGTTTAAAACGATCATGAATATGCACGTGCAGATGCATATACATACAAGCATGCATATGGATACGTACAATAATACGCAAATTGCCATTATATTTCGTAATTAATTATTGTTATCTGATGATTGCTAAAACGCTGCGTTCCGCGTGTTACATCACTGGAATAACAACAAGCTATCAATGATGTGAATTTTTATATTCATTATCTACTCCTTGTTTTCCTTGGTTTCAATTTATAACGTTATAAAATCTCTCGAGGCTTTTAATTATTTTGTTTCACACCATTCAATTATATTAATTATTTTACATTTTTCCTGCGAAACCCGTCGAAATGGAAAATGAGCAAATTTATTTGTTCAAATGTTACGAAACTCGGTTTGCCGTCAGAATGAAACTGAAGATGTGATGTGTTACTTTTTTCAGCGCCAAAATTGAAGGGAAGGCCGAGGAGGAAACGCAAAAAGCGCAGTGCTTCGCCGGGCGAGTCGAGCAACGAGAGCGAGGCCTCCGTTGCGTCGACGTCGAAAAGCATGCCGGCGAGTTTGAACGTGATCGTACCGAGCGTCGGCAGACCGCCCTCGTCTGTGGTGCGACGTAGCGAGCGGAAGACCACCGTCGAGGAGAAGAAGTTCCTGACGGACGTCCAGACTTTCATGAACTCCCGGGGTACGCCTGTCGGAAAGATGCCACTGCTGGGCTACAAGCAGAGTCAGTATCTCTGTGTGACACGTCCTTTTTTTTTTTAACAATTGGCCTTTTCATAAATATCCACATAGAACGAATTGATTCCGCGCGAATTCCGTTTAAATTCCAACAGCGATTGGTACTGTCCAAGGCTGATCTACAGCAGTGTTTCCTTTTGACAAGCCACGCTTTTATCCTTGCGATTCTTATCGGAGGTCTACGACGCGTACGTTGTATGTCCACTTGTAGCGCTCGTTATATGCATATTCATTTGTTTATACGTGTTTGCATTGGACACGCAATATACCGTTAGTAAACCGATGGTCCACAGCTAACGAGAGTCTTTCGCTTACAGTTGATCTCTTCCTGTTTTATACGAAAGTGCAAATGCTCGGAGGCTACGATTCTGTCAGCGCTGGTCGGCTCTGGAAGAACATCTACGATGACATTGGAGGTAACACGGGATCCACCAGCGCAGCGACTATTACGCGCCGACATTACGAAAGGTAAAATGTATAAACAAATATCGAGGGATTTGTTTCGAAGAACAGCAATATTAATGTTATGGTATATGTAAACAGATTGCTGTTACCGTACGAGAGGTATCAGAGGGGCGAGGAAGCAAAAGTTAGACTGACACATGGAAGGCGAACGAAAAGTAGCAGCGTGTCGGAAGAATCCGACGATGTTAAACAAGACCCGAGCGAACCATATCCATCCGAAACACCTCCACCTATAGAAATGAATCTTACTGCAACCAGCCCTCCTCTACCATCAATTATGTCTACAGCTGTGAGTCAAATAAAAAATTGTCGACTACGCAATTGTCAATACGTTCCCATATAACTTATTTATATTTGTTTACGTTTTGTAGCCGTTCCTTTCGAGCGAGAAGCCGAAAACAGAGACTGGTAAGACGTCGTCCTTGCGCAGTGTACGAGTGAAGCCGGAACGGTTGAAATCGCTGAACACTATAATCGCCAATAGTACGCCATCACCCAGCCAACAAACCAGCCAACTGCCAAGCCCACCACCTTCTTCTAATACGTCAATTTCAACGCCGAGTAGTACACCTTCCACCACACCCACGAATGGTACCAACGGGAGCCAAAGCGTGTTGGAGAGGCAGCTGAACAGCCCTCTGATATCGCAACAGGTACCACCGTCGTGTTCGCCGCCGGGTCTGCCGGTGACCACCGTAGCGACGAACGCGCCGACGGTCGTCACGTTGACGCCGCCGCCGGAGAAAGACATGAAGGAGATCAAACTCGACCCGAAGCAGACCTCCCTGCTGGCACAGGGCAAAGAGAACATCCCGCTGTTCGGCGAGAAGTCGATCTTCGCGGAGAAGACGATCGTGCCTCCGAGGTCGCCGGAGGTGATCGACCTCGAGGCGGAGAGCGACACCAGCAGGGACAAGATAATCATTCCCAGCTTCAAGAAGCGGAAGCTCGAGATCCTTCGCGAGGGCGGCCTCGAAGTCACTGCCGTCGACTTGGACACGCGGCCCACCGTGATCCAAGCACCTCCCGCGCCGGCGACCATGAAGTCCGAAGAGAAGCCGCCGGCGCCGTATCCCCTACCGGACACGCCGAACTCCATTCCGAAGTTGATTTCGGTCACGGTGACTCCGGACATCGGGCACATGCTGTCCTCGCCGCAGGAGCATCAGCTTCCTCATCACCAAGCTCGGTTACAGGCGACGGCGAAGCAGCCGCCGGCGCATCACAACAACAATAACAATATCGCGGTGAACAACAACAACGTGGTGAACAGTCGCGTGATAAACCTCGGCACGTCGAACAACACCGCGCTGTTGCAGCTGTACGCGAACGCGAACGTGCCGCCGCCCGCGTCGTCGGTCGTTCACCAGCCGAACCACCGTTTCGTACCGCCGAACGTGCCGAACGGTAGGATACTTCCGCCCAAAGTGACGCAGTCGAGATCGATATTCGCACACAACGAAAAAATGGTTTACGGCGACCCGAAAGAGGTCCCCGTCCCTTCCAGTCGTCCCACGTTGCACCGTCTGCAGCCGCAGCATCATATACATAATAACAATAACGATCCCGTGTACGGCGGCGTGCTCGACTTGACGCAGAAACCTAACGAGAAGCCGGTGTTCCCGCGACCGAGCCTAGAAATAGTGAAAGTACCTGTAGTGCCGAGGCCTAATGCGCTGAACCTGGAGATGAGGAACTCGTCGGCGATTAAAGAGAAGCCGACGGATTGTTCGAAGCACGGCGCGTTCCCCGGTTACCAGAACGTGATCGACAGCCGGACGATGGCGTCGAACAACCTGGAGATAACCATCGTGAACCCTAAGCAAAAGAACAATCACGTGAACGAGCCTACGCACGTTCGCGCGCCGATGCCCGTGCAGAGAAGGCAGCACCTGAACGGCAAGTACCCGGCGAGGAGCGAACCGATATCACCGTACACGCCCAGGAAGCCGAGTCACCCCGTCATACCCAACGTACCTAACTTGAATCACCTGAATAGCGGTAGTCACCCTAGAATGGCGGCGATGCAGCATCAGAACACGATCGACAGGAGAAAAAATATGGAAACCGGCGGCAAGGAACATCATCACCCGTATCACCATATGCACCATCCGCATAAGCTGCAACTGCCTCACCATCCACAGCAGCAGCAGCAACAGCAGCATCATCACCAACAACATCACCACCACCACCATCAGCAACAACGTCGGATCAGCGAAGGTGACAAATCGTTGATCGCGCAGCACCAGCAGCAACAGCACCACCAGCAGCAGCAGCAGCAGCAACAACAACAACAGCAGCAGCAGCAGCAGCAGCAGCATCACCACCACCACCACCAGCACCAGCAACATCAACAGCAACAGGAACCCAGGCAAAACGAGGCTGGAAGGCGGCACAGCGTACCGAACATACCCTCCGGTTACGTGCCCGTCATCCAACAGAACAATCCAGCCTTCATACAGCAACTGCCAAACACGCCCGGCAAGTTCCTACCGATATTAGACCCGATGTACTATTCCGCGTTCTACAACGGTTTATTCCAGCCGCCGATTCCGCCCACGGCCGCCACGTCGTTTTTACCGCCGGAATTCAGCGCTTACTACAAAGAGTTACTTGCTTCCTCGCAACCAAGACTGGGGATGACGGGGCAGCACCAGCCGGCTGTTCCGACGTCTAAGTAGACAAGAAAAATGTTAAATTACGATGGGATCTCATTAGTAGGGTTTCCGATGTGTAGCGAAACGTCGGCCGTTTTTCTTGTTTCATTTCTAAAGACTAAGATCCGTCGGGTTTCCTCGCTTCGAAATCTATTTTCGATCGGAACGCTCTGCAGACAGAGGACTTCCTCGTGCGTGTCAATAAATTTAGAGGACGAGTGTGTATTTACGTTTCCCGTACTTCTCGTCTGAACAGTTGACGCAAGCGGAGAGTCACGATTTGAGACGACGGAGGTGGATACAGTCGCGACAAAAGGGTGTATACATGCATATGTCATGCAATAAATTAGCTAATAATTTTTTATATGTAACAATAATACACACGGGAATAATACACTTCGTTGTTAATGGAAATCGATGAGAGATGATGATGTTTCGGTCTTGTTTTAATTTTTATATCCATTCGGAGGTGTATTCGACGCTAAGGAAAGAAGGAACGTACTAAAGCACTGTGATAACAATCAAAAAAGATTAAAAAGAGAACGAAGAAACATCGCTGTGCTCATTCGGAGGAACGAACGAATGGTTGACTCTTTTCATAACGAGCATACGACTATTTCTACGTTCATTCTTCGCGAACCTTACGTGTGTAGCTGAACTAATCACCCAATAATGATTATCTTTTTTATTTTCTTTTTGTAATTCGTCGAGAGATTCGATTTTATTGTAGGTCAGAATAATCTTGATTTCGAACGTGCGATGTGATAACTAAAAAAATATATATAAATATATATATGTATAAATGAAAAGATAAATATGTCTATATGTGTATATGCGAGACGTTTAACCGACGGATCAACAAGAACGTATAATTGTTTATCGTATAATGATCGAAATCTTTGCGTAGTAACGATCGCGAGAAAACCCTATCCTCTACTGTGTAAGTTTAGACAATTTTCATTGTATTGACACGTACATGTACACATACACAGACACGAGGTCATCATTAAACACTGATTCAGTAGTCAGCTCTAACGAAATAAGTGCACGCAAGCGATGTAATAGGCAACGAGAAGAATAATGTACATAATGTATATAATCACGTAATTCGTTAAGATAGATAAAATTCCTTGCATTATACCTTTCAAACATTACGTAAGAGCGTTAAGATTTAGTAAATGTACAGGCTGTCTTATTTGTGTGGCCAACGATAGTCGTATCGCTGCATATTATACATATATTCTTATTAGGGTGCAACGCAATATTTTGCAGAAATAACATCTAGAAAGAAAGTCTCTTGTACATTAAATTACATGCAAAAAGTGGATCGCAGACGAAGATATGTTTTCGTTTTCATTGATAAATGCGCGTGCGAGAGAGAAACAAAGAGAGAGTGAGCGAGAGCGAGAGAGAGAGAGAGTGGAAGAGTGAGAGATTAAAACGAATGCGCGAATCTTCTTTATGTCCGAATTTAATAATTGACGAGCATCATCGCATAATCGACTGATTTCTTAAATAAATACGCGCGATCGCTGCCGACAGGTGATCGAACATCGCGGGCCACCAATTATTCCGATGAAAAGAATAAAAAAAAAAATGATAAAAGTACCGATGGTATATCCATGTTAAACGTAGACATATTGATAGAATTTGTTCGTTTTAGCATACACTGATAAAAGATAAAAAGAAAAATAAATATCAGATAACGTTAAAACATTCGTAACCCTAAGACGTACAAGAAGTGTAAAATAAGGTCCGCGCCGGGCCGTTCTAGCAGAAATCAGATTTCTATATCGATGTCTTTCAACGATAAGTTGTTCATGTTTGGGGCTTCTTTTGCGATGAAGAAGAAGAAAACGAGGGGAGTGACTGAGTACGTTGTCGCAACTCGTGAGCCATTTTTCGCGGATGTTTTCACACCCTACGCGTTGAAACATAGAATCTTTTTTTATTCCGTTCAATCAGTGCAAAACCCAATTTTCTGTTTTTACTATTATATATTTTATTTATTATGATTCCAATTACCTGTTTCTAATTCTTTTGGCTTTGAGATCATTGACAGTTTTAACGAGGTAGCCGAGATTTACGTGTGAGTCCGAGGAGAAAAGGCTTCTGATTTCAACGTGTGTATATCATTCCGCAGGGTTCGTTGAACAATGACAATGACAAAAGAAGGACGGACGAGAACGGAGTGAAGAGAAAAGAAATTTTCTTTTTCCTCGAAACGAGACGAATAAAAAATTGAGGGGCTTGTACGAGAATACGTGCCATAAAAACTGCTTAGATAGTGACTTTGAACGATAATGGTGGTCGTTTATATGTGCTTTTAACGAGCCCTTTATCAATTAGAAAGAGACTATAAAGGGAAGGTAGGAGGAACGCGAGAGGAGACAAAAAACAGAAGAGGGAGTGCAAAATTCCATACGAATTAATTGAACAATGTAATTTTTTTTGTTTGTTCTGTTACCGTGGTTGTTTTAATCTCGAATTACAAGTGCGTGTGTGTGCGCGAGATGCAGAGAGCGTGTGTGCGTGGCAATTGTGAGAGTGAAAGGATAAGTAATAAGAAAGAGTTACATGTAAAAGCCGCGCGATGAGACGAATGTATGAGTGGCGGATACAGAGAGGAAATTAGAGAACGATTAATATTCAAAGAAAAATTTATGTTCGTTTTTTTGTTTTTCTTTTTGCGAATTTTTCTTTCTCTTCATTTTGTATACTTAGCCGTGACTTTTTAGCGTAACCCTCGTTTCCCAATTTAATAATAATTATTATTACCACACAAACATTTTTTATTATATGGGCATTTCAGTTCCTAAATTGGAAATAAAATATCTACTACGAACGGTCTCGTTATTGATAGAGCTCGGACGAACGAGACTAGCTCCCTTTAGAAGCTTCATTTCGAATTCACGAGTTCGATCTACAAAATTTGCAAATCTTTCTACAGATTCCTTAACAGTGAAAATAACACTTTTAATCCTCGACTTAAATCTCTCTTTCGAAACGTTCGCAACCAAACGAACAACGACCAAAGTAAGTATTATTAAAAATTCTTTGTGTGTATGCACGTAGTTCTTATTACACAACTTTTTAAAAAGGAGAGCAATAGAAATACCTTGGCTTTACGCATTTCTGCATCGCGCGCTTTATACTCGCGGAACACTTGAAAACCGTGGAAAAATACGACTGTGCGGAATGCACGCGAGCATGAGCCGCGAACTTTAAAATCTGTTTACGGTGGCTATAAACTGATAACCTGTTTAACCAGTTCGGTAATGTTAGGCACGGACCGTTTCGCGAAATCATTTTCTTACTCATTTTTCCCGATCATTTTTACCCGAGTTAGCTTTCCTTGTCGCGCTACTTCAGAAATGGGATCTCCCGTTCCCCTTTCAATTATGCAGCAATATCTCACCGGAAAAATACTAATTGACTTACCGTATCATGATTTCACCGAGTATTAAAATTTAATCGAACTAAATTCAGTCGGAGACTTAATGAATCTTATCCAGAGAAAACAAGATTGCGATCCTCCGCGAATTCCGGATCGATTTAAGGGTCGAAATTGTCGATTGGGAATTTTAATTATCGGTCGCCGGCATGAAGGGGTTGGTCCCGCGATTGAAGCTCAACGGCAACGTTGACTATCAACGCTGTTGCGGGATATATCTATCTAGACAAGCGCGAGGATAGTACACGCAGAGGCGAGCGGAACAAGGTGGTAGGGCGGAATTGTGTTTACCGCACCATCCCCCGATGACAATCGGCAAACACACTTCGAATGTAGGATTGTCACGTAGCACCGCATGCCAAACCGCCCTTGTGTATGCAGTGTGCCAGCGCGGTTCTGCATTCAGAGACGAAACTCTCGAAAATTCGTGTTCACGCTTCTGTTGCACCGTGCAACTTTGTTTGAATATAATCTCTCGCCCGAATCTTAATGCATTTTTCTTGATACTCCCGCGAAAGATCGTAGAGGACGTTACGGGAATCTCCTAGTATCAAATGGTTTAACGATTCCCTCGCAAAAGAGATAAAAAGGTACCCCTTAAAATCGTATCATTTCAACAAATTCGTCAGCTATGCTAAATTTTACACAAATAGAAGGAAGACGAACTAAAAGGTAAACGACGATCTCGGAAACTGCACGTTCCGCTCGCCAGGTAAAATTTCAAACTCATCTTCCATTTCGCGATAATTACGCTTTCAAACAATACAAATAATTGCATTTATTCCGCATTCACTCGCCGTGGAACGCAATTAACGTTTTTAATATACTTAAAAATGTTTATCGAACCGGGGAATCTATAAAGGACGTTAATTGCGCAATCGATGAAAACTGCAGAATAGTCGTAATATAAATTGAGGCGCACGTAGTAGATGATAATCGCGACACGTTTGCAGTCGATAATGACGCAAGTAAATGGTCGGTGGTCTCGGTATCGATCAAGGGAGCCCCGGCCTGAAAGGGTTAACGGTGACGTAGATGGAGGCGCGGGGTTACTTGGCCGCGCCGCGGCGTCCAACGTCTCGTCGCTGCAGTGACGAGCACATCATATCCTCGCGTTTCGTGCGAACCAGATAGATAGATAGATAGAATGTACAGTATATAACCGCCGCGAAGGCTGTCTTCCGGCTGGTTCTCGTGAACACTTCACCCACCAGACAATAGTTTACCGTATCGACCTGTATTCTCCCTCCCCGTCCAGCCCACGCGGCCCTCTTCCTCCTTGTACCTCGGCTCGTTCCCATCTACCTACCTCCTCGTGCCACCCCGCTCCAGCCAACCACGAACTTGCTCTTCTGGCCTTCCCTTCGTGCCTTTCCGCAGATCCAACTTGTTTCTGTGTGCCGTGAACTCTCCGATGCTTCCGAGTCCACTTAGGAACAGCTGCGAACAATCGACGACGAGGAGTTGCGATACTCTTCTGCAACTTTCCCCCGTACAATGTTTTACGAGCTTTCTTTTCAGGTGTTCCGCTGATCCTACAAGGGTAGTTGCCCTTCGCCCCGTTCTTCGCAATCTTACTAGATGTTCCAGCCTCACGTAGCGTTCGCAGCTACACTTGACTTCAATTACCTCCTCCGTGTCGTATTTTATCCTGAAACGTATGTTAGATAAATTTCTAACGATAGACGGAAAAGCAAGGATGGTTGATTCGGTACCTGCACAATTGTCATCGATTGCAATCATACAATCGTTTGAACAGATTTCGAGCGCAGCTCGTAGACCTCGCCGTATCGCGGCGCGGTTTCCGAAGGTCGAGATTTGTTCCGAAGTTTGTATGAATGAAAGTTCTCCTAATATCTCCGGGAACGGCGGCGTGCGGCTTTTCTTCGGACAGTTCCCGGGGCCGCGGGAATAACGTCGGTTAAAAAGCGGCGAGAAGTCCATCGGGGCTGGACGGGAGCGCGCGGGGGATGGGTCGTCCCGGATCGTTTTGAACCAGGGTCAGTGGAACGTGGTTGTGTACGGGCTGTCCGCAACTGTCATTCACCTTGCGGCTGGCCGCGCGTTCGCGGGTCCATACATATTTCCGTACGGTTTTTGCGGCGGAAAAGTTATCACGGGTACACGGCGGGGACAAGGGAAAAATCCAAGTGTCGAATGAGTTTTCGCGGGTTGAGATTATTTCCCGTCCGACCGTTTGTACAGCCGATTGATATTGGAATTGGGGTATCCGGATCGGCGTCGGTCGCGGCGCGTGTACCGCAGAGAGAAACTTGGCCGTATTTCTTATTAAGGATTCATTCGGAGCTTATTCGAGAAGTTGGTACGATCAAAACGACTGTGAAATCCGCGGGATGGCTGAAAGAAGCTTATCCTCCTCCGTTCGCGTACAAACTTCGCCCGGTGTATCATTCGCAATTTGCATTGAAAACTTTCAGGCATTCTGTCGTGCACGCGCGTGTATGCGCCCGGGTCCGCCCGGCCGTGCGCCGTACTACACACTAACGAACCTAGAAACTTCAGCCCGCTTTTACGCTATTTCGTCGCGTAACGACGCAGCCAGCATTTACCATCAAAGGCGATGCATTTGACGCGAACAAATAGACCGGGGCAAACGAGAAAAAGAGATAAATGAAAATTAAAGCGCGCCTCTGCCAATACGTCCGGGTCTATTCGCGAATCATTCACCGTTCTAATTACGCGTGTATCGCTCGTTGAACTTCCGCGTGAAAAGCTCAACGCGTCGGCGGCGGCGGCGGAGGAGGATCGTCCTCGTTAAAACGGAAGCGCGACGCTTGGGGACCGCGTGGCTCGACGACGCGTCAGCTGTCACCGAGAGCGACTTTTCACCGTGTCCCGGGATATAAAAGGCGGCCATACTGACCCCGAATCGCGGGTTATCGAATCGTGCCTTCGCCGACAGATAGGCATCGAGATGCCGCGCGTACTGACATACCGTATGCCGTCGTCAGCTCGCGTGACAGCGAATCAACCGTGCACTCGTGTTCGCGGTTTTCTCGCTTGACAGCCGCAACCTTCCTCGGTCGAGGAATTCCTACCGATTCCGCGGAATATTTGCAAACGGTGATACTCCTCCTATATCTGGGGACAGAAACTCGAAATGTGAAAGTGAACATGTAACGGGATCGGACGGCGTACTTTTATCAGGTAGATAAGAAACGCTTAACTTTGTTGCACCGTGTGAGCGTGAAAGAAGTTGGAAAGGAGGCTGCGCTAGCGGTTTTACTCAATTACGGTAACGCGAGAGAAAGGCAGGTGCAGGCTGCTTGTGAATCATCGATTTCCGTCTTGTATCCTAATTATTTATTAACTGTTATGGATCGGTATTCATTTTACGATTCGGCCCGAGCGAAATTCAGGCTCAAATCGGGGCACGTAAATTTTAGAAAGTGCTCCAGTCCGCATAACTTCCGACTACGTAAACCGATCTTCTCCGTTTTTTCCCGGCAGTACGGTCAGGTGGGTCGGCATAGTTTCTCGCCGATGCCGCCTTTCTATTCAAACGACTCGGCGGCGAACAAGGAAGCATAACGCGCTGGCTGCCGGCGAGCCAGATGCGGCTCCGCGTTCGCGAAAAGGACAGAAAAATGAACGNGAAACTCTCGAAAATTCGTGTTCACGCTTCTGTTGCACCGTGCAACTTTGTTTGAATATAATCTCTCGCCCGAATCTTAATGCATTTTTCTTGATACTCCCGCGAAAGATCGTAGAGGACGTTACGGGAATCTCCTAGTATCAAATGGTTTAACGATTCCCTCGCAAAAGAGATAAAAAGGTACCCCTTAAAATCGTATCATTTCAACAAATTCGTCAGCTATGCTAAATTTTACACAAATAGAAGGAAGACGAACTAAAAGGTAAACGACGATCTCGGAAACTGCACGTTCCGCTCGCCAGGTAAAATTTCAAACTCATCTTCCATTTCGCGATAATTACGCTTTCAAACAATACAAATAATTGCATTTATTCCGCATTCACTCGCCGTGGAACGCAATTAACGTTTTTAATATACTTAAAAATGTTTATCGAACCGGGGAATCTATAAAGGACGTTAATTGCGCAATCGATGAAAACTGCAGAATAGTCGTAATATAAATTGAGGCGCACGTAGTAGATGATAATCGCGACACGTTTGCAGTCGATAATGACGCAAGTAAATGGTCGGTGGTCTCGGTATCGATCAAGGGAGCCCCGGCCTGAAAGGGTTAACGGTGACGTAGATGGAGGCGCGGGGTTACTTGGCCGCGCCGCGGCGTCCAACGTCTCGTCGCTGCAGTGACGAGCACATCATATCCTCGCGTTTCGTGCGAACCAGATAGATAGATAGATAGAATGTACAGTATATAACCGCCGCGAAGGCTGTCTTCCGGCTGGTTCTCGTGAACACTTCACCCACCAGACAATAGTTTACCGTATCGACCTGTATTCTCCCTCCCCGTCCAGCCCACGCGGCCCTCTTCCTCCTTGTACCTCGGCTCGTTCCCATCTACCTACCTCCTCGTGCCACCCCGCTCCAGCCAACCACGAACTTGCTCTTCTGGCCTTCCCTTCGTGCCTTTCCGCAGATCCAACTTGTTTCTGTGTGCCGTGAACTCTCCGATGCTTCCGAGTCCACTTAGGAACAGCTGCGAACAATCGACGACGAGGAGTTGCGATACTCTTCTGCAACTTTCCCCCGTACAATGTTTTACGAGCTTTCTTTTCAGGTGTTCCGCTGATCCTACAAGGGTAGTTGCCCTTCGCCCCGTTCTTCGCAATCTTACTAGATGTTCCAGCCTCACGTAGCGTTCGCAGCTACACTTGACTTCAATTACCTCCTCCGTGGTACATTTTATCCTGAAACGTATGTTAGATAAATTTCTAACGATAGACAGAAAAGCAAGGATGGTTGATTCGGTACCTGCACAATTGTCATCGATTGTAATCATTGTAACAATGGTTTGAACAGATTTCGAGCGCAGCTCGTAGACCTCGCCGTATCGCGGCGCNTCGTATTTTATCCTGAAACGTATGTTAGATAAATTTCTAACGATAGACGGAAAAGCAAGGATGGTTGATTCGGTACCTGCACAATTGTCATCGATTGCAATCATACAATCGTTTGAACAGATTTCGAGCGCAGCTCGTAGACCTCGCCGTATCGCGGCGCGGTTTCCGAAGGTCGAGATTTGTTCCGAAGTTTGTATGAATGAAAGTTCTCCTAATATCTCCGGGAACGGCGGCGTGCGGCTTTTCTTCGGACAGTTCCCGGGGCCGCGGGAATAACGTCGGTTAAAAAGCGGCGAGAAGTCCATCGGGGCTGGACGGGAGCGCGCGGGGGATGGGTCGTCCCGGATCGTTTTGAACCAGGGTCAGTGGAACGTGGTTGTGTACGGGCTGTCCGCAACTGTCATTCACCTTGCGGCTGGCCGCGCGTTCGCGGGTCCATACATATTTCCGTACGGTTTTTGCGGCGGAAAAGTTATCACGGGTACACGGCGGGGACAAGGGAAAAATCCAAGTGTCGAATGAGTTTTCGCGGGTTGAGATTATTTCCCGTCCGACCGTTTGTACAGCCGATTGATATTGGAATTGGGGTATCCGGATCGGCGTCGGTCGCGGCGCGTGTACCGCAGAGAGAAACTTGGCCGTATTTCTTATTAAGGATTCATTCGGAGCTTATTCGAGAAGTTGGTACGATCAAAACGACTGTGAAATCCGCGGGATGGCTGAAAGAAGCTTATCCTCCTCCGTTCGCGTACAAACTTCGCCCGGTGTATCATTCGCAATTTGCATTGAAAACTTTCAGGCATTCTGTCGTGCACGCGCGTGTATGCGCCCGGGTCCGCCCGGCCGTGCGCCGTACTACACACTAACGAACCTAGAAACTTCAGCCCGCTTTTACGCTATTTCGTCGCGTAACGACGCAGCCAGCATTTACCATCAAAGGCGATGCATTTGACGCGGACAAATAGACCGGGGCAAACGAGAAAAAGAGATAAAAGAAAATTAAAGCGCGCCTCTGCCAATACGTCCGGGTCTATTCGCGAATCATTCACCGTTCTAATTACGCGTGTATCGCTCGTTGAACTTCCGCGTGAAAAGCTCAACGCGTCGGCGGCGGCGGCGGAGGATCGTCCTCGTTAAAACGGAAGCGCGACGCTTGGGGACCGCGTGGCTCGACGACGCGTCAGCTGTCACCGAGAGCGACTTTTCACCGTGTCCCGGGATATAAAAGGCGGCCATACTGACCCCGAATCGCGGGTTATCGAATCGTGCCTTCGCCGACAGATAGGTATCGAGATGCCGCGCGTACTGACATACCGTATGCCGTCGTCAGCTCGCGTGACAGCGAATCAACCGTGCACTCGTGTTCGCGGTTTTCTCGCTTGACAGCCGCAACCTTCCTCGGTCGAGGACTTCCTACCGATCCCGCGGAATATTTGCAAACGGTGATACTCCTCCTATATCTGGGGACAGAAACTCGAAATGTGAAAGTGAACATGTAACGGAATCGGGCGGCGTACTTTTATCAGGTAGATAAGAAACGCTTAACTTTGTTGCACAGTGTGAGCGTGAAAGAAGTTGGAAAGGAGGCTGCGCTAGCGGTTTTACTCAATTACGGTAACGCGGGAGAAAGGCAGGTGCAGGCCGCTTGTGAATCATCGATTTCCGTCTTGTATCCTAATTATTTATTAACTGTTATGGATCGGTATTCATTTTACGATTCGGCCCGAGCGAAATTCAGGCTCAAATCGGGGCACGTAAATTTTAGAAAGTGCTCCAGTCCGCATAACTTCCGACTACGTAAACCGATCTTCTCCGTTTTTTCCCGGCAGTACGGTCAGGTGGGTCGGCATAGTTTCTCGCCGATGCCGCCTTTCTATTCAAACGACTCGGCGGCGAACAAGGAAGCATAACGCGCTGGCTGCCGGCGAGCCAGATGCGGCTCCGCGTTCGCGAAAAGGACAGAAAAATGAACGACGCGCGTTGCTTAGAGACGTAAATGCAGTTAAGTTCTACCTGGATGCACCCGCCAGTTCCCGATACGAGTTCCCGACGCCCGACGCGAAACTATTTTCCATAATTCTTTTCCTCACGAATTACCTATATTAAACATATTATAATATTATTATATCTATATTAATAGACATAGACTTTATTAATCATAATTAGTTGCAATTAGAAAATCCTTGCAAGAATTTATTACCATCGGAGTAAAAGTTTCATTACTAAAGAGTGGGAGTTCAGTTGTGGACGCAACCCTACGACGGCGGCGTCCGAAGGTTAACAGGCCTCCTGGTGTCGCATCGCCGCCTAATAGAATGACTGGTCTTCTGACCACCATAATCTCGGCGACGCGTCTCGCCCCGCTGTACGTTCCTGGGATAAACGCGGGGGAGGCGGCGGCGGAGACGGCCGTGGCGGCGGCGGCGGCAGAGGTGGAAGCGGAGAAAGGTGCAGGAGGAGAAAGAGGGTGAGGCAGGGTCGAGGGTGAACCCCTTATTGATTTTTAGGGTGACACTGTCAACCGACGAGTGTTGAGTCCCCCGCGACGGGAGGGACTTTGAAACGACGAGGAGCGAGAAAAAATGTGGCGGCCGCTGCGCCATTGCACGCGCGAAAACCAGCCCTCGTCAAGGGTTTCCCTTTGATCGCGGACGAACCGGGGCTCGATCGCGTAGCGCCGGCCGACCGGTGACCCAGTCCGATCCCTGGCCGACTAGAACCGCACGCAGAGGCATTTTTTTCGTCGTGTAAAAGTGGCTAGTCCGGCGGCGGTGACAGAAAAGAGTAACTGTGGCGAGGCGCAGTCCCGCTGCGGTCGGGGGTTCGGCGCAGGGCCGTACGCATCCCTGGGCGACGCTCCACGTGGAACAGCTGCCTCCTCGCATCGTCTTACATGTTTTACACAATCGTGTGCCGGTGGTGCTCGCCGGCCTTAGTTCTCGCGAGACGACCGCCGCGACGGTGAACGAATCCCGATTATCCCTCGCCGTCGTCCATGCACGTACACCTTGCCCCCGTGCCCGTCCCGAGATCCATTCAGTTTTTTTTTCTTTTTCCTCGTTCCTCGCGAGCTACACGCCACCACGTATCTACGTCGTCCATGAATGAGCAGCGAGTGACGCGCGTGTGTTTCCCGCAATTGCCTTTCGTGCTCGATCGCTCCTCGCTCGGTGACGTGTGTTCTTTGTGCCGCCACGCTTTCTGCCCGTGTTAAACCGGCACGCAGAAAGTCGGCGCCGGGGATAAAGTCGACTTTCGAAGAGTGGTACGCGAAACAGTGCGTTAACGACGGTGCAGCCGGCCTCGGAGAAAGAAACAACATCACGTCGCGTTGTTTCTCCGCGCGTCGCGTCAGTTTCTAATCCGCCGCAGGGGTTGAGCGTGTCGATCGGGAATCGAAGGGAAGTGCGCGGAGTCTAACCGGGAGAGTGGTTGACGCGTGTCGGGGAACCGGTCATGAAACGCGGCAGCCTCTGCACGCGATTGTTTTCTCGCCGGGTGCTCTCGCTCTTTACCGAACGCCGGCCTCCTCGCGTTGTTTACAAATCGACGCTATTACGTTGCCGCACGCTGTCGTACACACACCGCACGCAGAGCGTTGCTCGCATGCAACAGGCGACACCGCGTTGCCAAAGTTTCCTCTTGATTAATCGATCGGAAATTACAGCCGTCGGTGCCCTACCAGCGATAACTCCCCGAGATTCGAATTAATCGCGCGCTGTCCACCGCCGCGACGAGGGTACAGGAACGGAGTGCCCCGAAGGAGCGAGGCGTAGACGTACGCGGTTGTAAGAGGAAGCAGGACGCGTTGGCGTCTAGGCGCCGGCAGGGACGGCGGTCTAGGGAAAAAGTCGGTGAAAAGTTTCGGGTGCACGCGCAAGGAATATCAGCCGCGTAATTACGCGAGGCAAGGCGCGCGGCGTGGAATCAATACGAACGGATTGCATCGGGGCACCGTGTGTTTAAAGCGGGACCGAGAGAAAGCGAGGCGAGAGAGCGCGCAACGAATACGCTCGCCGTCGTCGTCGCATTGAAACGCATTTTTCATGCGACCGGAGCCGACCTACGGGGCGAAACGAACGACGAACACAATATACCTCGGCGGGGTGTGCTTTCAGCGTGTCTGGGCGGGGTGTCCGACGGTCGGAAGTACTCCGCATCGGCTTATGCGGCCAGTTTCTTAAAAATGGCAGCGTCGTTCGGTTTTCACCTATGGAACAACAACTACTGGCTGCGACCGAGGAAGAAATCCAGTTGACACCCGGGCGCGGGCATCTCAGGAGGGACACGGGCAGCCGTGTGTATGTGTGTTTGTACTACTCGGGGAACACGTGGTCCGTGAGGGAGCAGCCAGCCAGCAGCAGCGGCAGTAGTATACTACCAGGTGCGTGTCTCGGCTAGGTACATCCCTGGCGCACGTGCGTACGTGTATTTCTCAGCGAGTCGTCGCGTACGGTGCACGTGTGAGTGACAAATCGCGAGTGAAAGTGCCGGGGACTAGTGGCTTTTTTCATACCGTCACGCGTTACGCGCGGGCTTCCTGTATTTTCGTTCGGCGAAAGCTGTCTTTACAGCTGAGACTTGACGTTTCGTAGCGTCCGCGTTGACACTGTCCTCGCGCACTCGTTACCGAGTGTGTTTACCTATTGCACCGTCCATCGGCGGACGGCGGCCGGAGGTCGACCAGGTGCTCGTGCCGCGAACGAAAAATCGATTTTTCGCGCAATCCGTGTGGAGTTTTTGCGTTTCACCGGGCCGTGAATTGATGCGTACATCGACGACGCTCGGTAAATACGAACGGCGTGGCTGTGGCGCCACCTGTGCGTTACGTCCCTGGCGAGAGTCGTGTGTTGACTCTGGTGGTGTTTATTCGCGCTTACCTCTTCCCTCTCTCTTCCACCGGGCCATTTGTGTTTGGACGATCGAGGATTTTTCTGCAATGTGACGACAATATGAATGAAGATTAGCGTGATGTCGGACCTGTGCACGCGCCTAGCAGCGGGTGCGCGCCCGGATCTCGACTGGAAAGCTGCCTGGGCGTCCTGAAACTGGCGTAAAACCAACGTGAAAATGCCGGCAAGGAGAGAGGACAGGTGCTCGTTGTTATCGCTAGTGTCCACGAGTTTCCATGAAACGGTGCGTCAAAAAACCGCGATTACGAACTCTTGAAAGGTATCGCGAATCGTGCTTCGTCCGCTTAAAGCCGCCGCGTCGCCGTGGGCCCCGCGAAACGCGTTCCAACCGCGTTGTAGGTTAGGTTACCGGCACATAACCTTCGAACGACTGTTAACGATCAGTTTTCTCTCTGTTTACACGTTCAGAGTCGAAACGTGACGCTTTCACAGGCCTGTTCCACGTGTGAACAAAGTGTATCGACCGAGCCTGACATTATTTTTTAGCAAGTGCTGATTACTACATAGTGGGTGATCGGTGCTATGGAATGAGCTGGGTGTTCACAGGACAATGAAGGCCAATGGGACAAATAATGGTGATTTTCCTTTACTTTTAATCAGCGCTCAGTGTATTATACAATATATGATTCTGTGCAATGTAATCTTTGTATACGTCTCACTGTACTGGGATTGTTTACGTTCGACCAATCCAATACTACAAGCCTAGCTTACAATCTACTTCAAAGTGTTCCCATAGCAAACACTGATAGAATGTGCTCATTCGCAAGTTTACAACTATTTGTTTTGCTTATTATCAAGCTCTATTTACACATTAGTAAGTTCCATCATAGTCAAGAAGTTGAAACGAGCATTAGAATCTATACGCATGATACACAACGAATACATAAAAAGTTATAGCAATGCATATACGCTTGACTGCAACTCGAGAACCAAAAAACTTGCCATCAAATAGATAAATATACACTGAAGTACATTTTATCCCACTGAATTAATTTAATTACAAGTATTGACAGAAAAAATATTGATTTCTTAGGCTGTAGCCGCCTGAACACGCCATTGGCAGCCACTACCACACTGGAGGATCCGGGAACACCAGCCTCTTGGAAGGGCCCGCCGCCCGGGTCGGAGGCATCGCCCTTTACACCCAACTCCGTCGGCCAGGGTGGTGGCCCTGGCTCCGGTCCGTACAACAGCACAGGTGGCCCACCGAGCAATGCCGCGTTTCAGGGCCCGAGCCCGTTCCCCGGAGGCGCCGGTAGCCCTGCAGGCGCTCCGCCTTACCAGGGACCACCGCCCGGTTCCGCGACACCGCAATATACTGCCTCGCCGGCGCCGAGTGGCTCCTCGACTCCGGGTCCTGGACCACCGCCGAATTCGTCCGGTTTCCCTCCGCCGCCGAACAACTCAGGGCCCCCTTACAACGGGCCCGGACCGAGTCCATTCGGATCGCCGTCCGGTGGGCCGCCGCAGTTCGTCGGTCGACCAGGTTCCTCGGGACCGCCGTTCGTGCCCCCGGGCGCGGGTAACCCTCACTTTCCGTCGCACGGACAACCGTTCGGTGGACCTCAATACGGCATGCCGCCTGGCAGCCCTTTCGGACCTGGACACCCGATGACAGGACCTATCGGGCCTGGGCATCCAGCGATGATCGGACCCGGAGGACCCGTGGACAGAATCGACCAAGGGTGAGTGCTCGACAAATTTTCTATTTGCGACGCGCTGCTCATTAACCAACGCGCAAACGAGTCGTCATTATAATGCGGTTGTATTAAATAATGCGCGTGACGTGCAGCAGAAATTGAGAGTTGTAACGGTTTGGAAGCTTTTCAACAGGGGTACCACTCGTAGTTGATGAGCAACGCGTTCCTCGAATTCAGTAGATAAATACTCCCAGCGCTAATAATGCGCTCGTGAGTGCAATACGTAGTTAAGCGTATCTAATGATGCATGCGATGAACCATTCGTTTGATAAATCTCGAGTGAAACTCGGGTTCTTGTAAGGAAGAACGTTGCACGGGGCGATGATATCGCGTATATCGAGAGTAACGTAAAAACGTGACCGGATTAATTCATATCGGCGATAGCATCGACGGGCTTTCGTCGGCCGCTGAGAAGTAGTCACCATTAGCGTGTAAAACATAAGAGCGCAGCGTGTCAGACGTGTTGTCGGCCGGTCAACATTCCTAGATAACGTGGTCCACAGGTAGCCACTGTTATTTATCACTCGTCTCCCGGTTAGTCCGCATTCTTGCTGATAATCCCGCATCGAGCAGGACCGCGTTCTTGCCCTTTGGTAACCATCTCGATCGCGTTGCTCATTGCTTCGCTCGATCAAACAAAATCGTTTACACGCGATCTTGTCCAACGCGATGCAAGCTGTTTTAATAATCGGGTGGGTAGTCGCGTTATCAGTATGCATAAGAACGTGGGGACGTTCAGAAACGAATATCTGGCATTAAAACCGACGAAGATCCTCGGTTTCTTCAGGCTCCTGAATAAAGAATTGTATATGTACGTAGCTATCTCTTAAATCACGATTCTATCAAATCGAAATCAGGAATAAGATTTTTGCCCGGCGGTTGCCAAGCTTTTTCCTGTCCGGTGCCAGCTACTGCGAAAACATATTGTTGTTAAGTACCCTTTTTGCAAACACTCCGATCTGCCTCCGCAGACGAAACCTGTAATGAACGGCGCCAGCGGCGAGTCTCTCTCTAGTGCTAAACTTGGCAGCCTTGTCAGTGATTCGCTATCTACATTATTGATACGCTAAAAAAATATTGTTATCGATGTCCACGAAAGACTTCGGAGTAGTATGGTGTGTCGGTGTGACGGTTCTATTCTAATTTGCTATAATTTATACTGGGCTCGATTGGGAAACCAGTTTTCAGTTTTCTCTAACAGAGATTTCCAAAGGCGTTATTCCGATCGGGCGAGGGTGTGCTTATTACTTGAAAACTGGAGTATCGAATTAAAGAGAAAACGGTTTAACAAGCCCCAAGACAAGATCATGAGATATCGAGACAGGCCGAGAAAATTTTTCAGCAAGTTTCCGCACGCGGTCCATCGACTTCGTATCTTTCCGTTTCGAATCTACTTACGTCTGCGTGGGCACGCGTGAATTCCCCGCGCGCTCGTGTTTACGCGAAGTTCGCCAGTTTACAAGTACCCTAAATATCTGCAAACCGCTGGACCGATCGCGTAAATGCGAGAGAAAGCCTATTGCTAATGGATTTGCGAGGTTGCTGTTTGTTACGATTCGGAGTAACTGGGTTCCGAGCTTTTAGAACGCCCGCGATATCGGCTCAAACGGTTTGAAACATTCTTCCGTGTTCCAGAATCAATTTGGTAAAATTAGAGATGCGCGAGGGTTTAACTAAACGAGGCTCATGCGTCAGGAATAGCGTTGTCGTTATTCTCCCCGGCGCACAATTGACAAGCGAAATCGGTAACACTTACAAAGTCGCGGAACCAGTCGGTAATTGATACCGCGGGAAAATTTATTACCGCGCATAATCGCAAGGGACACAGTTTCGGTCCGCTATATGGGACACACGTGAACCGCATAAACAACCGGTTAACGAGGATTTATAAAACGGCAATGATAAGATCGTGGCGGACACGGGTCTCCTAATATGAATTTTAATTTCTGTCAAGCTTTAATTAACCCCCGCCAGTCCTATAATTTTCGCGACGTTGAATAATTGTCTACCTGTCGCAACTTTAGCTTAAGCTTTCTACCCCTCCTCGCGGGAAACGCGGCCCACGGCGAAGAAATTGCAGCAAGATAAATTAGCGCCAAGGAACCGGACTTCCTCGGTCTGTATACTCTCTTCTTCCCTTTCGTTTCCCCTCTCCGTCGCCATCGCCTCGTCCTCCGAGTTCTCCCAGAATTTAAAGAATAAAATAGCGTCGCATTCTTGACTGGGATTGTANTCTCAGTCGCCATCGCCTCGTCCTCTGAATTCTCCCAGAATTTAAAGAATAAAATAGCGTCGCATTCTTGACTGGGATTGTACCGTGGGAGGTGACGCTATACTTTTGTAGCCGTTAGTACACGACCTACCACCCTCTTTTCTCCCTAAACCCTCCTAGCCACCCCGTGTTACGGAGGGCGGGTGAACCAACGAGTGGAGGGAGTATGGGGTGGCATCAGGGTGGCGCGGAGGTTCTCATGTTTCTAGTATTTCCATTTTCCACCATATTTTCCTCCTGCCCTCAAATTAGTCATCTTCGCTCGTCGCAGGAATCGTGTATAAGAGACGCGATCGATTCAAGGGGGGCTGTTAGATCGATAAAACGTGTCAAGGATGTCTGAAAATCAATGACATATGCCAGCATAATCTTCTATATAAAGTTTCGATGTCAAACAACTGAAATTTTCAGAAACCGAAGTGCTTATATTTAAAGATTAAGACGTTTCAACCCTTTCGATCCTCAGTTCGAATTTCTTAATTCGACGAACCAATTTCGTCGATTCTGTTGCGCGTGAAAAAAAAGTTCGTTGAGAACCGCTCGAACTCTCTGACCCCTCCTTCCCCTCGTTGCTACTCGGGGGTTGGGGTTGGAAGAGAGCAAGAGGGATGAGGAGAGAGAGAGGAGGATGGTACAGGGGGTGCCTATAGGTGTAGGTAGAAAAGCCGAAGGGGATGGGGTGGTGGCGATCCGTCGATCTGGGCCCGGCAGCCTCGCTCGTGCGTCCGCCACCACCGTTTACACTTTCGCGTGCAAAAGGGGATCTTGGTAACGTCGGGATCTCCGGTANTCTCAAATTAGTCATCTTCGCTCGTCCTAGGAATCGTATATAAGAGACGCGATCGATTCAAGGGGGGCTGTTAGATCGATAAAACGTGTCAAGGATGTCTGAAAATCAATGACACATGCCAGCACAATCTTCTATATAAAGTTTCGATGTCAAACAACTGAAATTTTCAGAAACCGAAGTGCTCATGTCTAAAGATTAAGACGTTTCAACCCTTTTGATCCTCAGTTCGAATTTCTTAATTCGACCAACCGATTTCGTCGATTCTGTTGCGCGTGAAAAAAAAGTTCGTTGAGAACCGCTCGAACTCTCTGACCCCTCCTTCCCCTCGTTGCTCCTCGGGGGTTGGGGTTGGAAGAGAGCAAGAGGGATGAGGAGAGAGAGGAGGATGGTACAGGGGGTGCCTATAGGTGTAGGTAGAAAAGCCGAAGGGGATGGGGTGGTGGCGATCCGTCGATCTGGGCCCGGCAGCCTCGCTCGTGCGTCCGCCACCACCGTTTACACTTTCGCGTGCAAAAGGGGATCTTGGTAACGTCGGGATCTCCGGTACGTTTCGTTACCCCGTTTGTCTCAGGTCGTGGTCGAGCCGCGGTTCCACGCTGTTACTCCACGAAACGTTTGAGAAAACGAGCACTAGAAATTCGTATCGCTTTATAGCGGTCGCCCGGCCGCAACGAGGGTTTGTTTATACCGCGTTCCTGCCGCCGGGTACCCGATTGATTGCTTTTTAAAACGTTCGCGTCGTCGGCCACCCTCGACATCTCTTAAGACATTCTCTTCCGTTCTTAAACGGAGCTCCTGTTTGATACTCGATTTCCGAAGGCAACGTCCAATTTGATGTATACGCCGTGTAACACAGTGATAAGAATGATTAAGGATTCGTTTGCAATTATAATATAAGAGGAGAATTATCTCGATGAACCGCGTGCAAATGAATAAAGAACGAACGCAATTAGCGTTCGAAACGCGCGAACCGTAACTTATATTTATAGCTAGTTTTGTACGCGGCGCGCATCGAACTTCATCGGTCGCCGCCCACAGAAAGTATTATTATTAATTAATTGTTAATTAATTTGCTGCGTAACAGTTGCCACGGTACTTCCCATTATTTCCTCGAGAAAAAGGGAAACGTATAATTATAAAACAGCGCTGCGCTGTAAAACGGTCGCCGGGCTCGCGAGCAGAAAATTGGAAAGTTAAGAAAGTATATAATTAACGATATTGTTGTATCGCGATCGAAGCTCCCCGGTTCGCTGTACGAAATTTTATTTTCGATCGGGGATTTAATGCACGGGCGAATATTCTGAAACAGGAAGCGGACGTGTCACTCTCGACGTAGGTCCACGTTCTTCTCGTGCATTATTAGCCGCGATGGCGGTGCACCGAGGAAAGAGATAGTATTGATTTTTACCGATATTTAGCCGTGGAATTATCCCCTCTCCCCTCTCTCTTTCTCTCTTTCCACGTCTCTTTTTCTTTCTCTCTTTCGCCGGCTCTTTCTCTCCTTACGGCCGTCTGCTTCCTTTTGCTGCCTCCCCTTCCCGTCTCCAGCCCCCCCTGACCACCCCTTCTTTCATCTAGCTGTTTCACCCTTGTCCCCCCTCAGGGCCACCCTCCGCAGGCTGCGGCACCCTTCGCGAATCCTCGAGGAAACTAGGTGCCGGGAACTGAAAATCTGAATAGCTATGATCCGGAAGGACGTTTCCATGCTAAGTACACGTACCGAGTATCGATGAGAAAACTGGCCGTCCCCCGTCCGCCCCCCGTCGCTTAAAACTCAACAGACTTGATCGGCGTGTCGTCGACGGAGGGCGGAACGAGGCTCGATCCTAATTAGAATAGATGTCGAGGGTGTGTCCTGATTATGTATCGGTATGTTTTCTTGTAACTGGCCGATGATGGACGGGGGCTGGATGACGAGGTAGCTGCTAGCTCTCCTCGCTGATGTATGGCCGCCCTATTAAGTTTAACGCCTTGAGGAGGCGTGTTTTGTTGAAAGTTCACCGGAGTCAATCGACTCTGTAATCACGTCTAGGATCGATCCGTCTTTGGACCGCTTTCCGGGTCGTCGTTGTTCGATCATCGTAGAAGGAATAAAGGGGCCATTTAGAAACTCGAAACGAGCGCCGGTAACTTTATATAGCCCGGGCCGGGGTTGCGTGTTATGCAGTAAAGTGGATTCGCTTACCTGGTCAACAACGCAAATTGTGACCAAGTTTCTCACCCGGGGTCTATCGACTCGACGCGTTCGTTCCTGTCCTCATTGTCAGTCGCGGGGAGCGAGAAGCCCCTCGTCCTTTTTTCGGTACTCTTGGCGACCTCTGTCCGGCCAGGCTCGCAGCCGAGCGTTTCGGTTCTTCGGGTACGGCAGGGAGGGAGAGAGAGAGAGAGAGAGGATTCTCTAATCGACGCCGGAGACTCCGAGGAAGCTCGGAATGGGAACCTCTAATTTATAAGGCCAAGATGAGCCGAGTGGGTGGAGGGAGAGAAGAGGCGGAGATAGAGAAAGAGCGGCTCTTACTAAAATTCAAAAGTTCCTCGACGAAGTTTACGATGCCGTCTAGCCGGCGCGTCGCTGAGATTCTCTGTCTCCCTGTCCCCCTCCTCCTCCTCCTCCTCCTCCACCTCCTCGCAGTCTCGTATCTTTCCTAGACACTGCGTCCTCCGACGACGTTGCCCACGTAACACGTAAACGCAACCAATTCCTATTTCAGGACCGTCTCTTTTTGTTCGAACGAGTCGCTTTCGGTTCCCGTTCGATTCCGGCCAGGTTTCTCTTCGCCAGAGAGACCGCACATTTCCCTTAAAAGGTATCCGAGATTCATCGGAAATAATTGTTTTTGCAGCGCAAGGAGGTCCTCTTCTTCTAGGCAGGCTTTACCCAGCGGGTCACTGGAATGTGACCAAAAATATATAGAGCGCCGTAAGCCGCTTTCTAACCGAGGGTGTACAGTGTAAAAGGGTGCCTTAACGAGTTTTAATCCGGGGATAAGAAACGACCGGCACCCCGCAGACCGTCGTGTAACGGTACACCGGCGTTAAACGTTGGGTATGGTCAGCGACCCACGTAGCCTATCTTACCTGGCGTGTTGCTCGTTACATTAGAATGCGTTCAGGCTGCGATTCTTTATTCATCGAGCGTGTAGTGAAACGGCGGGCTCCTTCTAGATAGAAGCGTTGCTGGAGCCAACAAAATATCCTGCAAATTATTCGATACCCGATTCTAGTTTCCGCAGCGAACTACAATTTTAATCATCCCTTCAATCAACGCGCAGTGCATTGATTAAATGCCTTCCACAGCATTGCCGGAACGAACGGGCACGCTTTTATTTCGCGTCGCGGATAAAATAGTAGACACAGTGAACTTGCTAGTGATTAAAAAGCAACTTGGAATTTCCGCATGATTTATCCGACGCATTATACTGCCCGGTACATAATTTACTGCGCTATTTAGGATTTTTATCGAGCGCCGAGGGTACGGCTAGATTCAGGGTAGCAGTCAGTCGGCAAGTTAGCCCTTCCGTCCGGGGCCCGATGGAAATCGACTGGCCGTCCATGCGTGAATAATATATTGAGATTCGCGTCTCGTTGTATTAAGCTGTAATTCTAAAGCAGCGTCGCTGTATGAATATTTAGCGTGGACATTCATTTTCCCGGACGCCCACGACGACGCTTTTTCCCGTCCTGTTCGTCGATTAAATTTATCGGTGTCGTTCTATGCCTCGCGATCCCCTGCTCGAGGAATTCCGCTCAATAAAATCGATGGCTCGTGTTTAACGAACACACGCGGACGGCGACGGCGACGGTATAAATCGAAATCAGGCTCGAGCCCGTGTATCGCGAGATAAAGGAACGCTACGAACTGGTGTATGGTACCTATGTAGAAACAATTAGCCCCCGGAACACAACACGGCTCGGAACGGTGCATCTGCATCGGGTCCTCGAACGTTTGCCCCTCCTGCCCCCCTCCTGCCCCCTCCTCCCGCTTGCGCGCCACCGGGGAATGAGTCACTCTCAATTCTTGGCACAATCGCACATCTGGTCATAGACGGATTGTCCTTGTTCCTGGGGCATGATTCTGCGGCCAGGTCACAGCTTCCGAATAAGCCTACTGTCGAAGGAAATAAAACACGAGGGATATCGTCCTTCAGTAGGAAATAAATTATCGTTTGCTTCGGGCAAATGTTTAATATCGTTTTTAGATAGTATAGTAATTAGGCAGAAATTTCCTTATGATTTCTGTCTTCACTTCTCGTGTGATTATTGAAACAGGCTGAGATCACATTTGTGTTAACTAGTTAGGAGGGATGATCCACAAGGATAGTTGGCACAGGTGGAGTAAATGGTCGCAGATGCGTGAAACTTCGAAACGAGCGTTGCTAAACGAAAGTCTATAGAAGTTGGTTAAAAATGAATGATGTGTTTCCAGTAGTCGATGAAATGAAACTGTCTTCTTGATCATAAATTACCTCGATTGCGGTTTCTGTAAAAAAAAGGCGTAATCGACTTCCGGCTCTCTCTTGTTTGCCTTGCATCTCGGTGAAACCCCTGTTGAACAGGAAACTTATCAAATGCGAATAAGGATCAAGTTCTGGTCGAACAATTAATAGGAGAAAGAATGGTAATGCTTCCCTTGGCCGGAGTTCGAATACCTCGGAAAATCATTATTTTATCTAGCTTTACACGCTTCCCGCCGCGTTTTCCATTTCTTCAGCAATTTCCGGTCCTTTCTCCGCGCCGCGACCTACTCGATCCTCTTTTCTCATCGAAACTCGGTCTTCCCCCCTCCGTTCCCTTCCCCGACGAATGCGACGTGAGCCATTAGCGCAGGTCACGGCGTTATTAAAGACAATGAAGCAAACTTTATACGAGCGGGGGTACGGGGCCAATTACTTGGCAATTAGTTGAGCGAGCAACAAGTGAGCATCGCCACGGACCCCTCTCGCTCCCTCTCCCGGCCTTTCTCTCTTCCCTCCTTCGTCTTCTGTTCGGACCACCTTCTCGTTCTCCACCTCCGTCTCAGACCTTCGTCACTGGTTGCTCGAGACACTGTTACCGATGGCCCATTCGATGCTCTGTCTTCTCTGACTTTTCTGCCAATTTAATCGTACACAGACGCGAACGCCGCTGGGATCTCGCGAACGTTCAAGAATCCCTATAGAAACCTTCTCGTACGACTCTCGCGCTCGCGTATTTTTCGAGCTCCCTCGTTGTTAATGTAATGCGATAGCGAGAGAGGAAGGGCGCCCGGTTACACGTTTTTCTCGCAACGAACGCTCGCGAATCATTTATCTGCATTACTAAATGTAGAGATTGATCAAATCGCAATTTGTGCTTCGGTAATTGGAAGCTTGACAGGTTACGCGGAGAACTCTCGTTTCTCGAATGCTTGACACGTAGGGTGTTCGATCTATCTATGGTGGCCTCAGTATGCCTGTGAAGTTCCGTATAATTGCTGGCATGCTGAATTCTTTTCGAAGTGAGCGAGAGAGAGAGATGCTTCTTCGATTGTCGATCGAGGAAACCGATCCTACTCGTTCGAGCGAGGCGACGCTGATTTCACTTGGGACTCATTAACACGTCCGTAATTGGATGTACCGTTGTAATTGCGAATCACGTAAACGTAACGCCGGAGTTTCTGGTCTTCTGCCAGACTTTAAAAAATATTCTCTGACCCGTTATAACTAGAATTTCAATCTTCTACTCGACTGTTCACCGTGGATTCGAGTGCGCCCAACGTTAAGTGCCCGACTGAAATATTATTTTTTCACGAACCGTGGAATTGCGCGACGCCGGGAATTATATTATTTGTTAACCCAGTATTTATTGATTTTAAAGGCTGATGAATTATCTCTCCGAGCCGATTTACGTCGCGTCAATACACCGTCCATTTTTACGCGTTATATTACCGAATAATCCCGGACGAATGCAATTTTAAACAAACAGCTCCCCCTCATTATTTATGACCGCTAGTCGACTGCGTTAAAAATAATGATGTTGCACGACCGGTGTCCTCCCTCGGAACGGCGGAATCAATGAAGCAATTAAATTGATAAGTTTGCCTCGTTATATATTTCCGTTCTTTCTCCGCGCAGCAATCAAACTGTTAAATTGCGCGCACCCCCTCGCCGCGGACTTAGAATTTTAATTAGAATTGTTACCCGATTGCGTGCGTCCAGCAACGCGCGCGGCGGCCACCGCGTCCTTCGAATATTCCGCGGACGGTCGAAAAACTCGCAACTCTAATTATGGCTCCTTTTAATTTTGGTTCTCGCGTTTCCCATAATAAATTTCCCGCGCGTTCACGATTTTTGACTCCGACAGCCGCATTATGTACACCCTTGAGCATTCAGGTAGACGCGAAGGGGTGGGCGAAAGGGGTGCAACACCGCGTACACTCTCGATCAAGAGCTTTTCAACCTTTCATTCTCGCCGGTGAAACGCGTCACTCCTTTAGATCCTTTCCCCGGCCACTGTTTATTTTACAATTGCACCTAAGACCGAGCCAGCTGTTACTTTGAATCCCATGGAAAAAATAACCGTACATCAACGCGACTGTTTAGTTGGTCAAACACGCCGTGGACTTGATTAAACGCGGCAATAATTATCGTCGTCGATACGACAGATTTTTCTCGGCCGAGTTAACCGGCTCTTTCGCACAAGTTTAATTGATCCATATCGATAACTGTTTCCGGAAGACGTTTCACGCGTTATTGATGCGTGGCAATCACGAGGCACGCGTTGCGAATTCATTAACTGGCTCGCGCAAGATATATAACCTCGATAGCCCCGTCGGGCTGCGTACGCATTGGCCTGCATACATATTATTATCTTGCACCTACCAGTTTTATCGACGGCGACGCGTCTACGAGCCGCGACGGCCGGTTCAAAATCTCGTTCTCCTCTCCGCGGCGACCATCTCTCTCTCTCTCTCGTTCCGTTCTTTAATTGCCGGCATTTTAATCGTTGTACGTCATTCCGTTATTGCGGACTAAATTGCTGCATGATTGGCCGGCCTTCCTCTCTTCTCGTCGCATCAGAAATCTAATGTCGAATTATTCCAGGAACTCCGGTGAATATCTTGAAAAATACCGGATCATTCTATAAAAGACTACGTCCGATTCGAACGTATTATAATTTAATCAGAGATAAGGTTGTTTAATATATTTTTTATTAACGATGTGTAGGTCAAACGCGATGGTTGCTTGTATCGAGTCGTAGGATATCGGGTTTAACTTCGGATGCGTTAATAATTACGCGGATCGTTCGCGAGCTCCGACTCGTCTCGATGATTTGTTGAAACGGGAAACATCGTTCCATTGTTGTCCGCAACTGGTATTTACCAGTTGCCGTAATCGGGCGTCGCGTGGCTGGTTTGCGCGGACGCTCTACGCAAGGCCCCGCGGATTTTCCCTCGAGAAATATCACAGGCTCGAGTACTTGCCGACTTACAAAACCCCTTTCACGATGAAAGAAAATTAACTGCCGCACCGCGTATTCTTTCTACGTCTTCAAAGAATTGGGTAGAAGATTGAGATTAAAATTTCCTGACCGGAAACCGTTCGGTAGCCCGTAGGTTGAAAGAGTTCTGAGGGACAGTGGATCGGCTGAGATAAAGGGAACGATATTTTCGATTGGGTCGGGGACGCGAAAGGCTGGCGGCGGCGGTAGGGCTACTTTTGCGTCGCCCTGTACCACCGGCAACCCCCGGGGATGGTTGGCGGAGGATGGGGCTGCGGCGGGCGTTTTTCAAATAATTACATCGGGCTGCGGTGGTGGTGGGTTGCCATGGCAACCGCAGTGCCTTCAGCATCCTACGACTGAAAGCAACCGGGCAACCGTGCGATGCAACCCGGTTTCTCTCTCCCGCGGTTCAGACTCCTCTCCGGCGCTGCGCTGCTCTGGCTCGAAACGTTTCCCTGGACCATTTGTGTTTCGACGGAACGTTCAATGCCGGCCCGGACAAACGGAGCATGGATTAGTGGTAGATCCGGCCGATGTAATAATGTACAACGTGTCTCGTTCGGGCTTTTGATAAAACGTTTCGACGCGACTCATTTTATACGTATTTCGCTCGGCGCTCACTCGTTCGATCTTTTCCAGGCCCGGTTCTAATACAGATTAGGCGCCTCGTTCTTTCAATTGCATAATTAAAAGCTGGCGAAGTGCGCGCAGCGGCGGATAACAATGGTATTTCCCGTCCGATATGCCTGCTATGAGGTATCTCCAATTACACTTGTTGAAGCCCATCTAAATTACGTCACTCTAATTTCAGCTGATTAGGATAATCCTCCCAATGAACACTATTCTCTGCTGCCGTTGAAACATTTTGTCGGATACGTCTCTCGTCCAGCGGTGGTCTGTTTTCGTGAAACACTGCGACCTTCGCCTTCTATTAAATTTTGCATTAAGCCTTGCTTCATCAATTACGCGACGCCGCTGCTTGGCCCGATCGTAAATTGTAGCTAGAGATAGGGCATGCAAATGTTACGGTGACGCGCGTAATAGTACCGCGTCTGAGGTGAATTTCGTGCGGCAAGTGACCGAATCGTTGCTGATACAGGCATTCCCTTCTCGCGCCAGAGTTTGAATTGAAAGTTAATAATCAACGTCTGATAGTAAACGTACGTAGCATTCCGTCGATTTCAAACGCTTGCCGTCTGGTTTTCTGATCACATTCCACCGCGCGTTGAAATAAAGCAAGGAAGATCGTCCCGTCACGAGCCAAGACGCGAAGCAAGACCAAGATCTCAGTCGGGGAGAGGCGGAGAACGAGCTAGCAACCCCGACGGCGCCAGGAAGTGGCTAAAACGTCGGAGGTTTACGGCGTGTCCGCGTTACGAATCGACGTGGCCACTCCGCGAAGTTCAAGCGTCTCTCGCTTGCTGACCGACCTACTGGGCGACCTACACACCTAACCCGACGTGGCACGGGTCAAGCAAGACCTCCTCTCGGGGAGTTCTCGCGAGGGAGAAGAAAGGAAGTAGGAGACGGACAGAGAAAGGGAAACGTAGAAAGCGTCGGAGAGAAAGAGAGACGGCCGGAGAGAGTGGGGTCAGTTCGTGACCCGACCACCTGTGGAAGCAGCCGGTAGCTACTTCTTGTTTGCTGTTTGCGCATACCTACCTACCACTTATACGTACTACTACGTATTACGTAGGCGAACCGCCAACCGATGACCGTGGTCACGGTTAAAACCCAAATTACCGCCCCTAAACTTCTACGCGGACTTCCGCTCTACCCCTTCTTCGCGAGCCACGTGCTCGTTCCGGCCGGGAATCTAAGATCCGCGCCTTGTGTTATTCGTTCGGACTCGAACAACTCGGAACAAGTGTCGTGTTCGTTATCGGTATTTCTTTTAAACGAGCGTTATTTATATGAGGGAAGACGGGAATTAGCATTGAATACAACGGAGTACAAACTGGTGCGTTTGTGGTACTCGACAAGTACGCAATACTTTATGGCAACTACGTTATCGCGACTCGTCGAGCGCGGATCACCCGCGGACTGAATTTTCGCGAACGCTAGTTTATGACGTAAGAAAGTTGGCGGCGACGCGAAATCCGCTTGTCAGCCGATAAGAACAAACAATTTGCGTGGCAAGAAAATGGAATACCTCCGCCAAGGGGTCGAGGAAAAGCCGAATGCCAATTAGGGTGGCGCCTCTAAACGATGACGCGGAATGACTGATGACGCGATTAACCGCGGAGGTTAATGTTCGCGCTGTTTTTCTCGCTGAATAACATCGCGATTGAATGCAGTTTTTTTTTTTTCTTTTCCTTCTCCGCTCTTACTGCGTTTCAGCTCGACGACGTAGCCGGTCTAGCTACTAGCTGTTAGTCCTTTGTACGTCCCCTACTCTATTCTTGATGATGATTGCGGTAACGCAAGGTGATTTCGCGGCAACTCGCGTTCAAGATTGAAAAGGTTTTTACGGAACGTGATCAATGGGAAAAGGGTAGTAATGAAATGGTTTTGCCTCGTATGTTACTAAGATAATGATGGCAAAAAGGTGAATTGTTTGGTCACAAGAGAACGCAAATACCGTTTGCCGACTGACAAAAACTCGAGATTCTAAAACGATAAACAAACGGGGCGTTTGTCTTCCTATAAGGGTCTAACATTTTCCGAACAAGTACCTCTA
>SMSR01010573.1:19727-35760 GCA_019453355.1 Ceratina japonica
CGGAAGGAGGACGGGTGAATAAAAGAAGCACGCGAACGGGTCGCGGATCATTTGCCACGGGATGAAGGAGCTGCCGTAGGAAGCTTCCTGTACGAGAGGCTAGGTGAAACACTCTGGCAGTTTGATTTATAGCCGACGTACCGAGTTATCGCTTTGCCAATAGTGGAAATCGAGGAGAAGAGCTTTGCGAAGTCGAGGGTAAAAGAAAAAGGGTTTCGGAGATGAATCGATGAACGAGAAACGGTTTCGCCTCGCTTGTTCTTAATCAATGCTGCCTTTTATTTCCTGGATACGTTTCCTGCACCAAGTAAATACGATCTCACAACGAAATTCCAATCAAACGTCGTTCACGTCTTTCCGTATTCGGTTTTTTTATTAATATTTTAAGGTAGTCGTTGCCCAATATAAGTAAAAACGAAGTTTAAGACTAAACATACAAGATTTTTTATGTATTAAAAAACCATACATTAGGAAAGATGAATTTTAGTTATTATATTATTTTATCGATGATGACCTGGCTAATACGACTTTCTACTCTACACCAGTCTCAGTTCTACAGATTAGGCCTCACCTCTCAATATCTACTTCTTTTTCTACAATTTTATATGAAATCCCACTAGATTAAGGTAGTTCTCCATAAACTCAAAGTACTGGACATCATTATGAAAAAAATATATTTGATTCTTGAAATAACAAAAAATATTATAGTGTAGGCTTTACAATGTATTAGCAGCATACATTGTACGATTTTTTTATTTCCATTTATTTATTTATTTTTTTATTTCGATTTATTTATTTATTTATTATTGATTTAGGAAACAACTACCTTAAATGCTTTTTGTTTGAAAAATAATTGCAATGTTTCAAGTATTTTGGATTCAAATTCGCAATTGATTTATTAGTTTAGATCGATTCAAAAATATAAATGGGGTAAGTTATGCGTTTTACGAAGGGGTTAATAAAGCCAGTCGGAGCGTAGATAAAATCGACTCGTTTTATGTACGTATGTTCGCGTTTCTCTTTCGAAAAACAATCCGGTGGCGAGGGTCACCATTCGCGATAAGGGTCAATAGCGCAGAGGGGAGCCAAGCGCGTATTTAAACGCATTCCAGAAACCACCCTCTGCACATCTGTCTTTGGTTGCACGCGGAGTGCACCGTCCTTCGACCCTTCGAGAATTGATATTAAACTAAAACGCATGCACACACATTTTCCACTCATATATTTGCAGTTATTTAAAAATTGTTAAATGAACGTCAAAAATTTGTATTTTCCCCTTTCGAAATGAAATTTTTCACATTCCCCGGTTTTCAATTAAACGCCCAAAACAGAAAATAGAAAACATGGAATATTTCGCAATTGCAATTAGAGTTGGTGTAAAATATTTGAGTAGAGAATATATTTGGTTACTCGAAATCAATGGCTCGTCCTGAAGGGAGGGAGAATCGTTATTGGGGCGGATCTTTGACTATATATGTGCCCATAATTATGAAAGTGGTCTAAGTCAAAATTTTTTGAAAAATTAGTTCGTTAGTTATTTCATACCACATTATGAATCTGGTGTAATATAAGTGATAAACTCATTTTTCAAAAAATTTTGACTTAGACCACTTTCATAATTATGGGCACATATGTCAGAATTAAAAAAAATATAAGTTTATCAGGTATTTCACACCACATTATGAATATGAATGAAATAACTAATAAATTCTTTTTTTTTTTAATTCTGACTTAGACCACTTTCATAATTAAGGGCACATATACCTGGACTGCTGGTCCTTTAGGAAAACGAGAACCAACATGTCTACTGTTATCGCCACCATGATGAACACCTAAAATTTGGCAGAACTAAACGTGGAAATCAGTGTAGGTTCACACGTATAGGAGGTATAGACGTGTCGTACACTGTTAAATGATTATACACCTGCAAACTCTAATTTCATACATAAAAAAAGTTGTGAAGCTTCGCGGTATCCAAGAATATGTACTTTTAAAATATGTAGCATAGCAGAAAAAGTGTTCAATATTTTAAAATTAGAAAATAAGATATTAGTTAAGAACTCAATAATATATAGTATTTCATTTGATGACAAAATCCTCTTTCACCCTTTTACGTTCTGAAATATCCTTCATTTTGAATACGTAAAAGAAAGTTCAATTAACAAATATACTAGATCCACAGTTTAAAAAAGAACGGAAAGAGAAAAATTTGAAATTTCTAAGGGCTTAGCTATACTGTCTATTGTACACCATTTATATTCAGTGCTTTAAAATTGCCGCTTGGTCACGTGTAGGTGTTGAAGGCGGAGCTTAAGTGTCTCGCACTGTACAGTGTTAGCATAGCGTTTTTAACATGGCCAGCCTATGCAACTGGCAGTCCAGGTATATATAGTCAAAGGGGCGGCCGCGAACGGCATCGGAGATTGCTTCGTAAATTCTTTTAATACCCGGGCTTCTGTTCGGTAAAAGGGCGGCCGTTCCGCGGAGGGGCGACTTTACGGATCAAGGGTGCCGAGCAACAAGTGTGATTCTAAGGGGGTGCTTCAGGCTCGTCACACGGCTCTGTTCATTGTGGATTTATTGATTTACCGCGTTGAAACAGCATTCATATTTAAACAGAGCCAATTCTTTTCCACCCTCGCTCCCCTTCACCCTCTCTCGTCTACCTCCGTCAAGCTCTACGTCCTCGCGATTATATTATACACGTGCTCAGGTTCATTATTAATCCAATCTTCAAGATTCCATCGACCCCGAAGTCAGTGACTCTCATAACTAATAAGGAATAGTTTAGACGTAATATTAAGTTGGCAACTTTGTAAGTGATTACCGATTTTGTATAAGAAATTCATCGGTAAAATCGGCAATCATTTAGCTACGAATCTAATAGAATAATAGAAAATAGAATTTCGAGACAGGAGAGGCTTATCTCTTATCTAGTAACAAATCTGTAGATCCCTAGAACAATGATTGTTTCCTTCTCTTCTCGCGTAATCGCGGAAACAGTCGAACAGTCGTAAATTTTTGGATGGGTCAAAGTCGTGGAAAGAGTGTGACGAAAACGGGGGTGGTAAACGGTAGATCGGGTCCACGTTATTATGAGGAAATTTGTCGACGGTATGCGCTTATATATCCCCATAAATCGGCGGGAGACGGTGAACGAGGCGCGCGGTCGTTCGCAATAAACTCGTGGTCTTTCGCAATAAGGGCGTCCCCAACAGTGGAGAGAAGTACTATCGAGGGTGAAGGGTCGTAATCTATTCCGCCACCTCATATTACCGAGGGTGGTATGCTCTCTCGTGGCCATCGACTCCCCCGCCTCGACCCCCCGTCCAACCCCGTCGAACCCACTCGTCCATTCCCCAACGTCTTGATCCATTATCGGTATTGTCTTTCCCTCGTGTGGCACTTTTTCCGTTTCCCTTTATTTCTTTCTTCTGATAAATAGGTCACTTTTCGATGTGAAAGTAAATGAGGAAGGTTAAATATTAAATAAGTAACAAATAGTTTTGTTAAGGTAGTTCTCTATGGATAAAATGAGTTCGGTAATTGAAGTTGTACAAAATTCCATAATATTCTTCGTTATTTCAAGAATCAAATATATTTTTTTCATAATCATGTCCAGTACTTTGAGTTTGTGGGGAACTACCTTAAGGTAGTTCTCAACGGACTCTCTAGTCAATTGAGCGTGCTAAATAAAATGTTGAAAATCATTGTTCGATTAGTATAGACTATGTTTATTAAATTTATTTATGAATTTTAATATTGTTTTGGTTGATATTAGTATAAAGGTAACAATGTTAAAATAATGTTATTTTGCTTGTGTGTAGCAATGACACTGGCGCTACGTACAATACAGCGTGGAAAACGAAGCAAATTTAAGTATTTTTTTCTCGAAAATGAGTTCGGTAATTGAAGTTGTACAAAATTCCATAATATTCTTCGTTATTTCAAGAATCAAATATATTTTTTTCATAATGATATCCAGTACTTTGAGTTTGTGGGGAACTACCTTAAGGTAGTTCTCAACGGACTCTCTAGTCAATTCAGCGTGCAAAATAAAATGTTGAAAATCATTGTTCGATTAGTATAGACTATGTTTATTAAATTTATTTATGAATTTTAATATTGTTTTAGTTGATATTAGTATAAAGGTAACAATGTTAAAATAATGTTATGTTGCTTGTGTGTAGCAATGAGACTGGCGCTACGTACAATACAGCGTGGAAAACGAAGCAAATTTGAGTATTTTTTTCTCGAAAATGAGTACGGTAATCAGAGTTGTAAAATCTATAATATTATTTGTTGTTTCAAGAGTCAAATATATTTTCTTCATAATGATGTCCAGTACTTTGAGTTTGTAGAGCACTACCGGGGGATCTTGATTTAGAAGACCTAGAAAAAACTTTTTTTGGGGAATTTTTTCTGGGATGGAGAAGAATAACTGAGCTCTGTCTTTCTTTTTGTTGCACTTTCTCTATTTTCCTTTATTTCTTCCTTTTGATATATAGGTCACTTTTCGATGTGAAAGTAAATGAGGAAGCTTAAATATTAAATAAATTCCAAATAGTCTTGTTAAGGGGGATTTTAATTTAGAAGACCTAGAAAAAGCTCTTTTTGGGGAATTTTTTTTAGATGGAGAAAAATAACTAAACCCTGTCTTTCTTCTTGATGCACTTCTTCTATTTTCCTTTACTTCTTTCTTTTGATCAGGCTTAAATATTAAATAAATAATAAATAGTCCTGTTAAGGAGGATCTTGATTTAGAAGACCTAGAAAAAGCTCTGTTTTGGGAATTTTTTTAGATCGGGAAAAATAACTAAACCCTGTTTTTCTTGTTGTTGCACTTCTTCTATTTTCCTTTATTTCTTCCTTTTGATAAATTGGTCACTTTTCGATTTAGAAGTAAATGAGGAGGCTTAAATATTAAATGAATTCTAAATAGTCTTGTTAAGAGGGATCTTGATTTACAAGACCTAAAAAACGCTCCTCTTTGGGATTTTTTTTTAGATGGAAAAAATAACTAAGCTCTGTCTTTCTTCTTGTTGCACTTTTTCTATTTTCCTTTATTTCTTTCTTTTGATAAATTGGTCACTTTTCGATTTAGAAGTAAATGAGGAGGCTTAAATATTAAATGAATTCTAAATAGTCTTGTTAAGGGGGATCTTGATTTAGAAGACCTAGAAAGAGCTTCTCTATGGGAATTTTTTTTTAGATGGAAAAAATAACTAAGCTCTGTCTTTCTTCTTGTTGCACTTCTTCTATTTTCCTTTATTTCTTTCTTTTGATAAATAAGTCACTTTTCGATTTAGAAGTAAATGAGGAAGCCTAAATATTAAGTAAATAACAAATAGTCCTATTAAGGGGGATCCTGATTTAGAAGACCTAGAAAAAGCTCCTCTTTGGGAATTTTTTTTAGATGGAAAAAATAACTAAGCTCTGTCTCTCTTCTTGTTGCACTTCTTCTATTTTCCTTTATTTCTTTCTTTTGATAAATAGGTCACTGTTCGATGTGAAAGTAAATGAGGAAGCTTAAATATTAAATAAATAACAAATAGTCCTATTAAGGGGGATCCTGATTTACAAGACCTAGAAAAAGCTCCTCTTTGTGAATTTTTTTTAGATGGAGAAAAATAACTAAGCCCTGTCTTTCTTCTTGTTGCTGTTCTTCTATTTTCCTTTATTTCTTTCTTTTGATAAATAAGCCACTTTTCGATGTGAAAGTAAATGAGGAAGCTTAAATACTAAATAAATACCAAATAGTCCTATGAAGTTGGATCCTGATTTAGAAGAACTAGAAAAAGAAACTGTACAACTAATAAATATGCTACTAGAACAGTTTAGCTTGTCCGGGAAATAAATTCCTTTTTTTTTATGAAAATGAAAGACAATTTTCTTATAGCAAATAAATATTTTATTTAATTCGATAAANGATGCGAAAGTAAATGAGGAACCTTAAATATTAAATAAATTCCAAATAGTCCTATTAAGGTGGATCCTGATTTAGAAGAACTAGAAAAAGAAACTGTACAACTAATAAATATGCTACTAGAACAGTTTAGCTTGACCGAAAAATAAATTCCTTTTTTTTTATGAAAGTGAAAGACAATTTTCTTATAGCAAATAAATATTTTATTTAATTCGATAAATTTAACCTCTCAGCGATCTAATTTATTCATACTAGAATCAAGTGCCAACTTAACAGACACGAGACCGATCAACGATCGTGCATTCAGTCTTGAAGACGGGAAGACGTCGAGAATCTAGCGTTTATCGAAAAAGGGCCAACAATGGCCCGCGAAAAGGAGCCGAAGCGATATCTAAAGGCTCGTAAATTTCCCTAGTACGCGTCGCGTCGCGGACCGATAATTAAACCGAAGCTCCGCGCGTCGTTAAAGAGAGGCCTGTTTCGGAACTTGGCTCACGGCCAACCGAGGAAAGAGAGACGTGTGCCAGGAACACGTGCGTAAAAACGTTGCCGCGCCCCGTGAATCATCCGGCCGGACCCGGGGAACGCGTGCACACGACCGAGTAAGTATACGACGAGTACGTAAACGTACAGGCACCGTCGCTACTGCTACGCTTATAAGTACCCGTCGCCTGAATTTTCTGGACCGGATAGAACCGAGCTCTCTTCTCCGTAGCTAATTTACCCGTTACCGGGAAATCGTTAGAACTACGCGTTTCCTCGGAGACGCTCGTAATTAGTTCGTAACTCCGCGACGATTTTAGATCCCCCACACTTTGAATGACAATATTTGTGCCCGTAATTATGAAAGTGGTCTAAGTCAAAATTTTTTGAAAAATTAGTTTGTTAGTTATTTTGCTTTGTTCATGTATATTGCGGATCTTTTATAGATGTCACGCGTTATTTATAATTATATTATATGGCGATTGTCAACAGCTATTCTTCTTGCATTTTGTAATTTGGGTATTGATGCCCGTTTATTAGGAAATAAATAAATAAATAAATTTCATAACACATTATGAATCTAGTGTAAAATAAGTGATAAACTCATTTTTCAAAAAATTTTGACTTACACCACTTTCATAATTATGGGCACATTTATCTGGCGCGAATCTGAGTCATTGTAGAGACCGATTATGTGGCAGATGTTTGAGATGATTTTTATAGGGTTATCGCTTGGAGTTCCATCTTGCTAAATGATTCATACAATAATAATAATAACGTTTAATAACGTGGGATTTTATTAGAGATGTAATAAGGGGAAACGCGCAACTGATTGAATTAGAAATTGTATAAGGAGAACTTTAATGAATATTTCAATACATGAAATAATATCGACTACGAGACCTCGTAAACGACGTTGCTTTATACGACGCAATCGACCGACTGACTCGAATTCTGTTATTTTGGGGAAAGTGACTGTCTGCCTCTAAGCAACGCTAAACATTAAATAAGTATTTGCCACTAAGCAACGCTAAACATAAAGCAAATCCGTTATACAGGGTGTAAAATAATTAGTACAATAAATGATTACTACAACTACAATAAATAATTACTACAACTACAATAAATAATTACTACAACAATAATCTTGTTTTTATATAAAACGATTGGTGAGCGAATAGAATCGAATTAGGGGAATAAAAAAGTTAATTTTTAGGGTTATCGTTTAGAGTTTCATCCTGCTAAATGATTCATACAATAATAATAATAACGTTTTCATCTTGTTTTTATATAAAACGATTGATGAGCGAATAGAATCGAATTAGGGGAATAAAAAAGTTAATTTTTAGGGTTATCGTTTAAAGTTCCATCCTGCTAACTGATTCATACAATAATAATTAATAACGTTTTCATCTTGTTTTTATATAAAACGATTGATGAACGAATAGAATCGAATTAGGGGAATAAAAAAGTTAATTTTTAGGGTTATCGTTTAGAGTTTCATCCTGCTAAGTGATTCATACAATAATAATTAATAACGTTTTCATCTTGTTTTTATATAAAACGATTGATGAACGAATAGAATCGAATTAGGGGAATAAAAAAGTTAATTTTTAGGGTTATCGTTTAGAGTTAAATCCTGCTAAATGATTCATACAATAATGATTAATAACGTTTTCATCTTGTTTTTATATAAAACGATTGATGAGCGAATAGAATCGAATTAGGGGAATAAAAAAGTTAATTTTTAGGGTTATCGTTTAGAGTTTCATCCTGCTAAATGATTCATACAATAATAATTAATAACGTTTGCATCTTGTTTTTATATAAAACGATTGATGAGCGAATAGAATTGAATTAGGGGAATAAAAAAGTTAATTTTTAGGGTTATCGTTTAGAGTTCCATCTTGCTAAATGATTCATGCAATAATAATAATAATAATAATAACGTTTTCATCTTGTTTTTATATAAAACGATTGATGAGCGAATAGAATCGAATTAGGGGAATAAAAAAGTTAATTTTTAGGGTTATCGTTTAGAGTTCCATCTTGCTAAATGATTCATGCAATAATAATAATAATAATAATAACGTTTTCATCTTGTTTTTATATAAAACAGTTACCGAGCGAATAGAATCGAATTAGGGGAATGAAAAAGTTAATTTTTAGATCGAGATTCTTTTTCTTAAACTTCAGAGATTAAGAAGGGATCGGATTGGCTCGCGGTTTATCTTATCCACGGTAAAATTTAAATCCATCGAACCGAAGGAGCGAAGTTCACGAGGAAAAGAGTGAGAGAGAGAGAGAGAGAGAGAGAACTGTCACGGCGTAGAGGAGAGGTCCGCAAGGTGAGCAGATTGTCGGTTGGCTATCGGAAATATTTTCCAGCTTCGAGAATTTATCGGGCGTCTGCCCGGAAATATTTGAAAATTCCTTCGAACCGACGTCGGCGTCGCCCGTAGGAACAGAGCCTTTTACGGAGGAAATCAAGGACGATGAAAGGGTACGAACCTCCGCCTCTCTCTTTCCCTCCGTACCTACGCGATATTTTTCACACCATAATTAATTATGCGACGGACAAGATTTTCATATAACCTGAAATGTTTTAAATTTTAAGAAGCGCCTTGAAATTATTTACTGCACAATAAATTTTCTTGTATGTATATGTATATATTTACTTCGTATCTGAAGAAAATTTTTATAAATCCTGCGAGCTCATTAAACAAGTTACTATAATTCAGTCCCAGGTAGAAACGTTCTATATACATAGATATATACTATGTATATGTAGAGAGAGATCAAATTTAATTTGGTCGATGAAAGAAGATCGGTAGCAGAAGGACTCGAGCGAGGGTGGAGCGAATTTAAAACAGACGTCGAAGATACGTCCGGCGTAGGTGGTCGATATTCCAGACGCTTATCAGGGCCCTGGTTGGGCTGCGTTCGCCGGGCAATAAATAAATAAAGGAAGTAGCCGCGGTCGGTACCGACAAGAAATCGGATAAAAGCCGCGCGGTGCTTGTATTTACTTCAGTACGCGTGCAACCGCGGAAGTTGTAAATTATCAGGAACAATAGGCTTAAACGTTTCTCGGCTACGATAAGAGGTGTCCAACGCTGAATCACGTCTTCTTTGGGAAAGAAGATTTCTGATGCTGACGCGGTTTCGACTGTTGGCGAATTCAATGCCCGATGACGTTATTATTTTGATCTATAATGATGATGACGTGATATGAATGATAGCCAGAGTCGAAGAAATAATTATGGTTTTGAAGCTATTTATCCTACAGAAGGATATGGAGGTCGAAATCATATCTAGGAATATAAGAGTAAAAACTCTAATTTGAACCTATATCTAGTCGTTATGTCCGCTTATAAAGGATAGAGATTTAAAATAGAGTTTTTTGAATATAATTTAGTCCCTCAAGTCTTACTTCAAGAGTTTAGGAAAAGATCCTGTAGGTTTATACTAGTATTTATGAAACCTAACATTGTCCTCAAAAGTCCATTGGATGGCAACACTTGAGGACATGTCCACTGAGAGGACCCCATCATACCTATATTTTTTTGGCTCATATTCTATATATATAGATCAAGAATCTCTTCTACGTTCACCCAATTAATGGCGAAATTATTATTATTTTTCTTTAACAATTTTTGTAAACAAATAACAAACTTTCGCTTTCTTGCTGTATAAAAAAAGATTCTATTGTATAAATTAGATTGTTTTAAAGCCATTTTTTAAATTTATAATAGGAAGTATAAGAATAAACAGAATAATTCATTTCAGATGCATGTCAGATTCAAATGCGCATAGTTTGTAAAATAATTTTATATAACACAGTAAATATTTCAGAGGATCCTAAAAGAATCTTATAAACCCTTAAATAGGCCTTAAGCTTCCCATCTCTTACTTGGAGAACTAAATTCTAACTACTTTCGTGAACGAACTGAAGGTTCTTAAGGCCTAAAATATAATTTGAGATTATTCTAGGGACTTATAGGTTCTGATTGGAGTTATATCAAATATTAAGTTCTGAGATAACTCTATTAGTTCTACTTTTTAGATCTAATAGACCAAAACTGGCATTCGGCTATGTTAGCTTCATAAGTTAGCACATTTAGGTTTAGAAAATTCAAATTATAGTTAAATTTTCGACTCGGGAGCTTATCTCTTTAAACTCGTACGAGTTTTACTTGGTGCGAATCCCACATAAGCCTCTCTCTCCTAGGGAGGAAAGGTATCTATTTAAAATTTCCCCTCTGTCAAAAAAAGGCTGTTATATAAAAAGATTGAGACGACAGACAGAGAAGAAAATGACAGCTTATCTCGTCGAACTCTAGTTTCATCACTCAAAAAACTATATACTTGAGAAATTAAAATTATATCTCCGATGGGTCATACGTCTGTTAGGAATTGAGCGATCGCAGAGGAAATTAGGTACTAGAAGAGAGACGGAAAAAAGGAGAGAGTGATAGACGGCGGTCTGCACGCGGCCTCGACAAATAGGGGAAATTAAAAGTAATCACGCGCATATTTACGCGGCTGATGAACAGAATGGTTGCGTCAACCGCAAAAATGTAGCTGCACGCGAGCAGGCCGCGTGTGTATATACGCAGGTGTATATGCACTCGAGCGTCGAGTGCGCAACGAGAGGGGCGTGTAGCACGAGGGGGGTCGGGCTCCGAGACAGATTGAACGCGCGGTACGGTCTTTCCAACCCTGCGGACGGGCGATCGCGCGCCGCCAAACCGGCCCGAAACGGGACGGGGGTGAAACAGGGGGATGAAATTACGAACGCCGAGGGAGGGTTGGCCTACGCCGGAATATTTCGGGCCGAGGAACCAATCGAAACGTAGACAACGTAGCCAAATAAATTCTTTCTCCTACGATTATGCCCAATCTTCGTGCGAAATGATAATTCTTTAAAGAAAATGTAAGTGTCATTTTTACAGATTTTTTAGTTATGCAATTTTAAAATGAGACTGTATATAAAAGATGTATTTCGCTGTAATTTAAATGAGATACTGCGGAAAAAGAGGAGGTAGGGGATGAAGAGCGCCAAGAGCGGAATCAATCGAAACGNGGCGCAGTGGCGGCGGTCTGCACGCGGCCTCGACAAATAGGGGAAATTAAAAGTAATCACGCGCATATTTACGCGGCTGATGAACAGAATGGTTGCGTCAACCGCAAAAATGTAGCTGCACGCGAGCAGGCCGCGTGTGTACATACGCAGGTGTGTATATGCACTCGAGCGTCGAGTGCGCAACGAGAGGGGCGTGTAGCACGAGGGGGGTCGGGCTCCGAGACAGATTGAACGCGCGGAACGGTCTTTCCAACCCTGCGGACGGGCGATCGCGCGCCGCCAAACCGGCCCGAAACGGGACGGGGGTGAAACAGGGGGATGAAATTACGAACGCCGAGGGAGGGTTGGCCTACGCCGGAATATTTCGGGCCGAGGAACCAATCGAAACGTAGACAACGTAGCCAAATAAATTCTTTCTCCTACGATTATGCCCAATTTTTATGCGAAATGATACTTCTTTAAACGAAATTTAAGTTCCATTTTTATAGGCTTTTAGGTTATGCAATATTTCAAAACTAAACTATAGACGCGTTTCGCTATAATTCAAATGAAATACTTCGGAAAAAACGTAGGTTGGGGATAAAGAGCGCCAAGAGCGGAATCAATCGAAACGTAGACAACGGCATCGTAGCCAAATAAATTCCCTCCTACGATTATGCCCAATTTTTATGCGAAATGATACTTTTTTAAACGAAATTTAAGTTCCATTTTTATAGATTTTTAGGTTATGCAATATTTCAAAACGAAACTATAGACGCATTTCGCTATAATTTAAATGGGATACTTCGGAAAAAACGTAGGTTGGGGATAAAGAACGCCAAGAGCGGAATATTTCGAGTCGAGGATCGAAACGTAGACAACGGTAGCCAAATAAATTCCCTCCTACGATTATGCCCAATTTTTATGCGAAATGATACTTTTTTAAACGAAATTTAAGTTCCATTTTTATAGGTTTTTAGGTTATGCAATATTTCAAAACTAAAGTATAGTCGCGTTTCGCTATAATTTAAGTGAAATACTTCGGAAAAAACGTAGGTTGGGGATAAAGAGCGCCAAGAGCGGAATCAATCGAAACGTAGACAACGGTATCGTAGCCAAATAAATTCCCTCCTGCGATTATGCCCAATTTTTATGCGAAATGATACTTTTTTAAACGAAATTTAAGTTCCATTTTTATAGGTCTTTTGGTTATGCAATATTTCAAAACTAAACTATAGACGCATTTTGCTATAATTTAAATGAAATACTTCGGAAAAGACGTAGGTTGGGGATAAAGAGCGCCAAGAGCGGAATATTTCGAGGCGACGATCAAAACGTAGACAACGGTAGCCAAATAAATTCCCTCCTACGATTATGCCCAATTTTTACACCAAATGGTACTTTCTTAAACAAGTTTTAAGACTTTTAGTTATGCATTTTTACAGACTTTTAGTTATGCAATTTTTCAAAACGAGACTATAGACGCATTTCACCATAATTTAAATGAGCTACAATTTTAAAAAAACGTACGTAGGGGACGAAGAGCGTCAGGGTTCGTTCGGAATCTGGCGCGGCAGGCGCGCGATTCGCAACGTTAACAGTTATCCCGGTGGAAATTCGTTTTTGGATCGGGGATCGGAATTTTCCGCCCATGCAGGCTTGACGTTAATTATCCGTTTCCCATTTTCCTTCGTTAACCCGTTAACCGTTAGGACTCTCCTGTTCCGCTCGTTACTTCGATTGCATCAATATTCCCGGACCGATGATCAATTCTCTAAAAATCCTACGCGTTCAAAATATAACTACCTCCAAAAATAAACATCGCTTCGGTACCTTTGACTATATATACCTGGACTGCCAGTTGCATAGGCTGGCCATGTTAAAAACGCTATGCTAACACTGTACAGTGTGAGACACTTAAGCTCCGCCTTCAACACCTACACGTGACCAAGCGGCAATTTTAAAGCACTGAATATAAATGGTGTACAATAGACAGTATAGTTAAGCCCTTAGAAATTTCAAATTTTTCTCTTTCCGTTCTTTTTTAAACTGTGGATCTAGTATATTTGTTAATTCTTTTACGTATTCAAAATGAAGGATATTTCAGAACGTAAAAGGATGAAAGAGGATTTTGTCATCAAATGAAATACTATATATTATTGAGTTCTTAACTAATATCTTATTTCCTAATTTAAAAACATTGAACACTTTTTCTGCTATGCTACATATTTTAAAAGTACATATTCTTGGATACCGCAAAGCTCCACAACTTTTTTTATGTATGAAATTAGAATTTGCAGGTGTAGAATCATTTAGCAGTGTACGACACGTCTATACGTCTTCTATACGTGTGAACCTACACTGATTTCCACGTTTAGTTCTGCTAAATTTTAGGTGTTCATCATGGTGGCGATAACAGTAGACATGTTGGCTCTCGTTTTCCTAGCGGACCAGCAGTCCAGGTATCTATAGTCAATGGTCGGTACAAATTTTTTAATCGACCGGCGGCCATCGTTATTAAACCGTAATTAGCGTGTCGACGAGAACGACGTCAAAACTGGGAGCGGCTATACGCGAAAGTTGGGGGTTTGGGCGCGTATTCCCTTGCGCACAAAGCGGCGAACGGGAGGGTGGCGTGTGGGGGTCGTTCCGATTCACTCGCTCGTGTCATTTACTCGCTCGCTCGTTCGTTTCGCCGGCGAACATTCCTACCGACGACTATACCCGGCTGTACCAGCTACTTGTGTGCATCGCACGGCCCCGGCTTTGCCGAAGCGTGTACGCACGCGGACGGACGCGTAGCGTGCGCCGCGAGCCGCCCGCGGCTGTTTCGCGATTACATATCATTATTCCGCATGGTTGTGCGAGCTCCAACCCCAGAGCTATGTTTGCAACTAGATTACCGTTTGTAATGCCCCTCCGATCTCTCTCTCTGTTTTCCACTTTTCCTTTGGCCGCCTCCATCGGGGGCTCCCCTTTTATCGCCGGCACAAGCGTAATCACGCGCGCCGCTGCCCATTTTTCAATGCCCGGTAACAAGTTGCGTCGCGGAAACTTTCCAACCGGGTTAACTCGATCGGCCGCGATGAGTTTTACTCTCGTCTCTGGACTTCTGCCGATGGACAAATTAAATGAATACTTTGTATATTAAAATTCAGGTGTCCGGCGCTGGGATAAAAATTCCCGCACTTGGATAAAGGTGGATAGTACTTGGAACGGATATGCGGTATNGATCTCTCTCTCTGTTTTCCACTTTTCCTTTGGCCGCCTCCATCGGGGGCTCCCCTTTTATCGCCGGCACAAGCGTAATCACGCGCGCCGCTGCCCATTTTTCAATGCCCGGTAACAAGTTGCGTCGCGGAAACTTTCCAACCGGGTTAACTCGATCGGCCGCGATGAGTTTTACTCTCGTCTCTGGACTTCTGCCGATGGACAAATTAAATGAATACTTTGTATATTAAAATTCAGGTGTCCGGCGCTGGGATAAAAATTCCCGCACTTGGATAAAGGTGGATAGTACTTGGAACGGATATGCGGTATGCTATGTAGTTTGCAGGAGGGGAATATTAATGGGAAGCGAAATATCGCGGGGAAAAAGGCGAAGGTAGTTCTACTAATTGCGTGAGGGAATTTTTCTCTCAGCGGTACTGCAGTGTTATTTGATTATTAGCTTCTGAAATCTTTGTATATTATCGTGGTACCAGTTTTAGGACTCTTGTCGAAGGATAAATTAAATGAAGATCATACACAAAAATTCAGGTATTTGCCTCGCACCGCTGGGATAAAAATTCCCTCAGAAGTAGAGACTACCTTAAGAAGTAAAGATTACTGCTTAGAAAGGATATGAAGTATGCTATGCAGTAAGCAAGAGGGGAACAGTAGTTTCGGATGAAAATATCGCGGGAAAAAAAAAGGGGAAACTAGTTCTACTCCACGCATGAGGGAATTTTTCTCTCAGTGGTATTACAACATTATTTGATTATTTGTTTCTGAAATCTGTATATATTATCGCGGTACCAGTTTTAGGACTCTTTTCGAACGATAAATTAAATAACGATCGTGCACTAAAATTCAGGCATTCGCCACACATCGCTGGGATAAAAATTCCCTCACTTTTAAGAAGTAAAGACTACTGCTTAGAAAGGATATGAAGATATGCTATGCAGTAAGCAAGAGAGGAACAGTAGTTTTGGATGAAAATATCGCAAGGAAAAAAGGAGAAGGTAGTTCTACTACTCACATGAGGGAATTTTTATCCCAGCGGTGCTGCAACGTTATTTGATTATTTGCTTCTGAAATCTTTGTATATTATCGCGGTACCAGTTTTAGGACTCTTTTCGAAAGATAAATTAAATGAAGATTGTACACTAAAATTCAGGCATCCGTCACGTACCGCTGGGATAAAAATTCCCTCACTTTTAAGAAGTAAAGACTACTGCTTAGAAAGGATATGAAGATATGCTATGCAGTAAGCAAGAGGGGAACAGTAGTTTCGGATGAACATATCGCAGGAAAAAAGGGGAAACTAGTTCTACTCCACGCATGAGGGAATTTTTCTC
>SMSR01010576.1:7059-32139 GCA_019453355.1 Ceratina japonica
ATGATCGGCTCAAGACTGATTTTCACTTATTAGTACTGGATTTAGATAAAATTGCGAGAGGGACTGAATTAAAGTAGAGACTTTAAGCATTAATTTGTTTGAAATTGTATTAAAATCCGTTCATTATTAACGAAGTTATCAACAATTGAAATTGAATAATAGTTTTCATTGGGATACAATTTTTCTTTTTGTTTTTTAACAAATAAGATTTTGCGATTAATTTTGCTAGCTACAGTTGCGATTGACATTTCTTATTAATCCTGCAGACGTAAAAGTAATTTTGACCGTTTCTAGTCTTGAAGAGTATTCGGTTATTTTGTGCGGCCCTTCTAAATAGGAAGAAATATCGAATAGGAGCAGCTAACTACAGACACATACAGGCGCAGAGCAAACGTGTCCGAGCTAGTATAAATAGGTTCGCTTCTTGCCGGCGTTAGTTAAACAAAGTTCCAGCTCCAGCAAGCCGAGAAGCAAGTAAGAGCCGTGCGGCGGCGAGAACGGGGAGGAGGAGGGAGTACCAATCCTCCGGATCTTCTCTCTTCTCTTAGCGATCGCCGTTGCTGCCGTTCGTCACGGTGGCTGTTGCTGCTTGGTTGCTGGTTTGCTGTTGCCGCTTCTATACCTACCATTGAAAACGGGATAACGCAAAAACTGTCTAGCTTCGTCAGAGCTTCCACCCGATGCCCCTCCTCCGGCTCTCTACCGGGTGCGATCTTTTCGTCCCGAGCTACATCACATTTGTAACATTCTATAACAGCCAGTGTACTACGTCCTTAATTCCCACAATCATTTCAAATCGAAATACATTTTATTGGGCAACGGATTTTTTTAATGCTTTTTTATACAACAAGATTGAATTTTACAGATTTTATTAGTTCGTATTGTTTTTATGTGAACTTCAACACTGTATTTAGTTTCTTTTTGGTTGATACAATATTTAATGCTAATATTGATATTAATTGAAAATGATTGCAGTAAATTATACATTAATTGACACACTGTTTAATATGTACATATAATAGTGGACGCAGCAATTAGATAAATAGTAGATGCAGTAATTGATATAGTAATTGATATAGTTTCATGTAATGGTTGATACAATATTTGGTGTAATAAGTGATATTGATGTTAATCGAATATATTTCATATAATAGTGAGTACAATATTTAATAGATTATTTTATACAGTAGTTATTTTAATTGATGTTTCATATAATGACATACACATAATGTTAGGTTGGGGAAAAAGAAATCCGTTACTTTTACGTAACCTTGAAAACTGTATCGAGCTTCTTTTTTAATCCAGCTTTGTGCAAATGGTTCAAAACTGTTTTATGCTCGAACTTGAATTATTTCTATGATTTTATCGACATTTTCGACGACGGACCTACCTATAGTGCATCTTTAACATTAAAAATACCTGAACGGAATCAACGAAACCGAAATGGCACGTGATTGGCTGTTACAGTATCGGGACCATAAACACCGTTCATAATTTTAGTCGCCTGGCTTGCATTTTCGCCTTTGTCAAAGGAAACCTGTAAAATCTACCAAATTTTCTCTTTGTTGACTTCCTTTTTTAACACCCTGTAACTCACAACTGAATGGGTCGAACAAAAAAGAGTAAAAGAATTTTGTTTAGTGTGAAATGTCACCTTTCCAACGAACATAAATCTGAAATTGTTTGATCGATCACTATAGCCCTGTACTTCTTTTTCCCCAACCTAATAATTGATATAGAAATTAATACAATGTTTCATATGATGGTTAATAAAAAATATTTCATATATTAATTAACATTATGTTTTATATAATAGTGAGTACAGTATTTAATAGATTATATTTCAATGGTTAATTTAATTGGTATCATGTTTCATTTAATGATATACATAATAATTGATATAGAAATTAATTTCATATATTAAATTTTATTTAATATTTATATAGAAATTTCATATATTAATTAAAATTATGTTTCATATAATACTAACTACAGTATTTCATTCATGCAATGGTTAATTTAATTGGTATCATGTTTCACATATAATGAAGTCCACAATAATCGATACACTAATTAATATAATGCTCTCTTCATATATGATCAATATAAAAGGTAAAAAATCTCGAAAACAGGCGATTAAAAAAAACGAACTAACACATGTCCTTTAGGGTTTCGAGTGGGGACGAAGATGACACTATCAGTTTTTTAATGCGTGGGCGCTTTCAAGGTCATTTTGCCTTTTTTTTATCATAAACCCATATCTTTTATTTCGGAATCACATTTTACGCAAAATGGTGCATAACTTCTGTTGAAAACATTTTTTTTTATCGCCAATAGTTGACGAGTTATTGACAAAAAATGGAAGAACAGTGTTTTGGAAAATACTCGAAAATTATTAATGCTAGCTAAAAAACGTTTCATACAGAAATTGTAGCTCTAATCGTCAGCTACAGAAAAGGTTGCATGCTATTTTCCCGTAGGTCCAATAATTTACGAGTAATTGAAGAGAAATGAAATTTTTATCCAACAATTCGCAGTAATAAAACAGCTTTATACTTATTACATTAAATCAGCTAACTTCACATTTGTAACATTTTATTATAGGCAATATACTACGTCCTTAGTCTCGAGAATTTTTTCAAATCGGAATCCATTTTGTAGAAAAATGGATTAATAGATTTTGTATACAATGCGATTAAATTTTGAAGTTGATATAATAGAATGAATTAATTAATAGCATCTGTAGTCGAATAATAACGCTGGATATTGGGAGGAAGCTGGTGGGTAACAGTGGTCGTGTACCGGGCAGGGGCAACGGTAGCAGCGGAACAGAGCGGAGCCAGCGGCGGCAGTAGCAACGGGGGAGCAGCTAGAAACGACGATGAGGAGAGGTTGGAAACTGTGATGCCAGCAAAAAGCACGGCAGACAGCGCCAATAGTTTTTGCTTGGCATCAGCCGCGTTCCTACCGCCGCCGCGGCCGCGTCGTACTTCGCGGTGGTACATCGCTCCTCTCCCTGCCCTCTCCTACCTTATCTCCGTCTCTCTTCTATCTCCGTTGGCTATTTCGCATTTTCCTCTCCCCCATCCTCTCCCATCTTCTGTCGGCCGGTCCCCCGTCTCTGTATATTTTGCGTTCACCTCGAGGAATCGTGCGAATAAATTGCCTTCGGCTTCAAATAAAATCACCTGAGAAATCACATTTTTCGTCAACGTATGTTCGTTTGTTTGCATCGTAAATTAACGACAGGGTTATTGTATTTTCATCTGGTCGAAAGGGAACGAAATTATTTGATTCAAACTTGGTTTTCGACGTTTAGGAAGCTATGTCAAAATTTGTCAGTGGAACTCTCTATCTCTCTAAAAATTGTACATTGTACATTGTTGAAGTAGAGACTTCAAGTTTTCATTTGGGCCGTGAACGAATTAAAATTCAATCGTTAATGTGAATTTCTCTTAACGTTAATCGCCAATTGACGTTCAATTCAATTAAAGATTTAATCATTGCATTTTTATATGCAATCATGATGCTGTTTTTTTATTCCATGAATAATTACGTTTACAAATATTTTTTCTGTTTCAGTAAACAAGCGGTATTCGATGGAAAGAAAGCGATCAGAGGGGGCATTCCATTTGTTTTCCGTAAGTATTTATGCAAAATCAAATTTAACGTTGTATGAACCATAAAATTATAATGCCACTGTCGATTAGTTGATTCCAAAATTTCAAACTGATTAAATACTATAAAACAATGATGAGGGCATTTAAACTATTCTGGAGCAATAAATCGTATTCTGAGTCAAGCTGACGTCCTTATTTGACGAATTTCAATTATTGAATTGTATTGGAATTGACTTAATCTCGGATACTCCTCTGTAATTATCATTTTTTCTAGGAGTCCATTGCTTCAAATATTGGCCACAGCTTTTTATCAAATGTTGACAAATTAAAGTTTTGACAGAGATTTTATTGCTCGTTCAATCTTAAGATCTCGTACAAATTTAATTAATGAAATTAGTTTCGGAAATGTATATGTTCAAATCAGATTAATAATTATATAATTTGATTCGATTTAGCACAATTCGGAGCATGGACGTTCGGGCCTCCCCACGGTTTCGCCAGGATCGTACGTTGGAACGTGGAGAAGCACCCGGAACGATTGCCCAGCGGTGACGTCGAGGCGATCTTCTCGATCATGGACAGCGAGTTCACCCGGTCTATGTGGAACTACCCGTTCAAGTTGACGTACAGGCTGATCCTCCGGGAGAAAGAGTTACACTTCAACATCGGCGTATACAATCCCAGCAAGGATCACACGTTTAGCTTTAATTTGTTACTGCACACGTACTTCAAAGTGCCAGACGTCAGGAGGTGCCAAATTACCGGGCTCCATGGTTGTACATTTATCGACAAGGTGCGTACGAATAATAGAAACGACGGGCAGTTCGTCAATTTTCATGTAAAATACAACGAAAACTGTTTGGTGTAGGTCAGCCATGGGCAAATCATTTTTCCCCACTCTAGTCAGTCTCCCCCGTTTTACGTTTCATATATGTACATACATCTAATATTATAAATTAAACGGATTAAACAACTTAGTTAGAACTGAATTTTGTTCACTTGCAGACGAGAGACAACCAGATCTTCCAAGAAGGCCGCGACGTGGTGACCGTGTGCGAATGGACGGACAGAATTTACCAGAACACGCAGCCGGAGCACATAATCACGAACGTCGTGTCCGGTAGGAAGATGCGCGTGCAAAAGTACAATTTCCCCGACACGGTCGTTTGGAATCCTTGGCAGGAGAAGGCTCGTGACATTCCAGACTTTGGTGACGACGAGTTCCCGAACATGATCTGCGTCGAGAGCGGCCACGTCAGCAGTCCGGTGATATTGCTCCCTGGAACGGCTTTCGAAGCCAGTCAAATCTTACAGGTAACGCACCGATACGATCCTATTAGCCTTGATTTATTCTACGAACAAGCCGGTTAAAGGCCGACTCCCACTATCCGGCAAATTGCCGGACGGTGGCTGGAAAGTTTATGTCCGGCTCTGACTGGTCAACGAATCAAAAGATAATAAATAAATAATCAAGTGAAAATTGCTTTTTTTGTTTTAGGTAATGTGAGTAGAGGGTGGACCAACGTCGCACGCAACACCGGGAAGCGGTGCGAACACGTTGCTACCGGTTTCTTCCGCATCGGGTACCGTTTGGCCATCTGCTACCGGATGGCTATATATGCCGCCGCCACCACCACCGCCGCCACCGCCGCCGCCGCCGCCACCGCCACCCCCGCTGCCGTCGTCGTCGTCGTCGGCGGCGCCGTCGACCCACTTACATGCCCACTGCATCGCTCAAACTTGCACCATATGTTCTCTCAATCTCTGAAACTGTGAGTAAGGTAAAAAAAAGCTAAAGATCACGCTCGGATTTCTTATCTTTAATCATTTCTTATCTTTAACGATGGACGAATGTTCCTAACGAAGAAAACCTGCTGCTTTAGCTTTCGCGAGGAATTAGCGGAATTAAGATTAATTTAGATCGTTCGAAATGGGAGAAATGCTGCGCTTGAACTGAAACAGTTCTTGAGTTTCAATTGGGTTTCAATGCAATTGAGTCGTTTGAAAAATACAACCGAGCCCTCGACGCCCGGGGAAAAGTATATTTATAGCAATAAATTATGGTTTCGCGTTTCCCGTGGCCCTATCTCAAAAGTATCGACGAAGTAAATAGACTGCGGATTTTATAAATAATAACTGAACAAAATTGTTGCAAAAATATGCAGTGTATAAAAGTATAGAAAATATCGAAAATAGATTGCAATATTTGAATTATAAGAGAAACTGTGAGAACTGTACTTAAGTTGTAAAAGAAATTGTTTTAAACATTTTTGAACTTCTTTTCCATGAATATTTTATTTTACATAAAAATCCGCAGTCTGGTAATAAAACTGTAGCGATTATTATCGAAACGTGTAAAGACGGCCATTTGTCAACAAAATTTTTAAATAATTTCCTGATCAGAATCGCAGCGTCGCGAATGATGAATGTGAGAAAAAATTGTTCACGTTTTTATATTAAAACCTGTTTTGTTGATATTTAAAAAAAAAAATTCCGTACATTTTTGTCACCAGAGTTTGTACTGTCCGAATTTTCTTATTGTCGGTTAATTATTTTATAGCTTATCTGGGTACGTTAATTATTGCTAGACTTCGGATGTTTCGAGAAAAATATAACGAAAAATAAGAAAATAAAAGGAAATATGTATGGTGACAATTGTCCATGAAAAAACATGCAATATAGGGGAAATATTTAGGACGTTAATTTGTTTTTATTCGAGAAATATAAGGAATAGAGAAAGGAGGAGAAATATGGAGAATAGTTGCACATAAAAGGCTTGTATCCACCCACGAATTATCTTATAATTTAGTATGTGTCGTCACTCTTTTTTCTCCTCAGCTTTGTTTCTCTGTTACTTTATAATCTAATTAACGTGAAGCCTAAGATAGTTAAAAAGGCTAAAAGGGAGAAAGGAAATGATTAATTAAATTTTCTAAAAAGAGTTTTCTACTCTTTTTCATGATACTCTTCCTTCTCTCTCTCTCTTTAATGTCTTTAACCGTTTTATAAGATGACTTTATATTAAATTCTATTCCTTCTCTCTAATCTTTTTCACCATCCTAATGTCTCTGGTTTCACATTAAAAATTTCTATCTTACTTTTCCTTTCCGTCTTCTTTCATAGTCCTGTCATTCTTTTCATTGTTCCTTCCTTAGAAATATTCCTCTAAATTTTATAGTAGTATTCTATTACTAATCTATAATTACTAATCTAGATTTTATACTATTATTCTCCATTTCTCTACATTCCTCAATATTTAGCAATTAATTAATACTGAATAAAATATATTGCACATAATTTTGAGCATAAACGCCATAAACAAGCCAAGTATATAAATTTTTACTTAAACGTCCGAAGTCTAATCATTATATAATTGCCAAATATTTGTTGTTTTACGAAACATTGTTGAATGTGCAATTTTGTAAGCGAATCTAGGATTAAAGGATGTCGATCTTAAATCGGTTTTACTATTCGAAGTTTATTAATGGAATATTGTTTTTAAACGTTGAAAGAAGGTTTCGAAACGAATAATACAGGACAGATTATTTAAAATAATCGGTTATACTTGTTTTCTAGCGAGATGAATAAAAAGTGTATTATATTTCAGAGGACAATTCCTATTGTGACTCAACCTGTATATATATATATGTATATTTAATAATAAACTAACACGAATGTCCTTTTTTTTTATTAATCAGTGAACGAATATTCGTACTTTCACGTTTGTGCTTGTTTAACTGTTTATATTAATTGATTTGTTAAAAGAACGGCATCCTTCCGTCTGGAATTATTTAAAAAAAAAAGGTGTACTTTTTAAATCGCTGTGTAAGAAATATTTGAAAATACAATAGTACGCATATGAAAAGGTATTATGAATGCTAGTTGGAAAGTTAACTTCTTAAAGGATCGAATTGTGAGATAATACGAATTTTATTCAGTTTTTAAGATTTAAAATAACACTTTATTGTAAAAGAAATTGTTTTAAACATTTTTGAACTTCTTTTCCATGAATATTTTATTTTACATAAAAATCCGCAGTCTGGTAATAAAACTGTAGCGATTATTATCGAAACGTGTAAAGACGGCCATTTGTCAACAAAATTTTTAAATAATTTCCTGATCAGAATCGCAGCGTCGCGAATGATGAATGTGAGAAAAAATTGTTCACGTTTTTATATTAAAACCTGTTTTGTTGATATTTAAAAAAAAAAATTCCGTACATTTTTGTCACCAGAGTTTGTACTGTCCGAATTTTCTTATTGTCGGTTAATTATTTTATAGCTTATCTGGGTACGTTAATTATTGCTAGACTTCGGATGTTTCGAGAAAAATATAACGAAAAATAAGAAAATAAAAGGAAATATGTATGGTGACAATTGTCCATGAAAAAACATGCAATATAGGGGAAATATTTAGGACGTTAATTTGTTTTTATTCGAGAAATATAAGGAATAGAGAAAGGAGGAGAAATATAGAAAATAGTTGCACATAAAAGGCTTGTATCCATCCACGAATTATCTTATAATTTAGTATGTGTCGTCACTGTTTTTTCTCCTCAGGTTTGTTTCTCTGTTACTTTATAATCTAATTAACGTGAAGCCTAAGATAGTTAAAAAGGCTAAAAGGGAGAAAGGAAATGATTAATTAAATTTTTCTTGGAGTTTTCTACTCTTTTTCATGATACTCTTCCTTCTCTCTCTCTTTAATGTCTTTAATCGTTTTATAAGATGACTTTATATTAAATTCTCTTCCTTCTCTCTAATCTTTTTCACCATCCTAATGTCTCTGGTTTCACATTAATTTCTATCTTACTTTTCTTTTCCTGCTTCTTTCATAGTCCTGTCATTCTTTTCATTGTTCCTTCCTTAGAAAAATTCCTCTAAATTTTATAGTAGTATTCGATTACTAATCTATAATTACTAATCTAGATTTTATACTATTATTCTCCATTTCTCTACATTCCTCAATATTTAGCAATTAATTAATACTGAATAAAATATATTGCACATAATTTTGAGCATAAACGCCATAAACAAGCCAAGTATATAAATTTTTACTTAAACGTCCGAAGTCTAATCATTATATAATTGCCAAATATTTGTTGTTTTACGAAACATTGTTGAATGTGCAATTTTGTAAGCGAATCTAGGATTAAAGGATGTCGATCTTAAATCGGTTTTACTATTCGAAGTTTATTAATGGAATATTGTTTTTAAACGTTGAAAGAAGGTTTCGAAACGAATAATACAGGACAGATTATTTAAAATAATCGGTTATACTTGTTTTCTAGCGAGATGAATAAAAAGTGTATTATATTTCAGAGGACAATTCCTATTGTGACTCAACCTGTATATATATATATGTATATTTAATAATAAACTAACACGAATGTCCTTTTTTTTTATTAATCAGTGAACGAATATTCGTACTTTCACGTTTGTGCTTGTTTAACTGTTTATATTAATTGATTTGTTAAAAGAACGGCATCCTTCCGTCTGGAATTATTTAAAAAAAAAAGGTGTACTTTTTAAATCGCTGTGTAAGAAATATTTGAAAATACAATAGTACGCATATGAAAAGGTATTATGAATGCTAGTTGGAAAGTTAACTTCTTAAAGGATCGAATTGTGAGATAATACGAATTTTATTCAGTTTTTAAGATTTAAAATAACACTTTTTTTATTTCGAGTAATTTCTGTATAGTTTTATAGTAAAAATTTCTGTTTAATAATTCAATTCTTTCTAGCAAATTATTGATATTGCAGTTATTAACATTTAGTTGCTCGATTTTATACAAATATTAGAAGATCTGTGGTGTGTGACGCTTAATGCGAGTTTCCAAAATTCTAAAACTAATCTCAGATATTCTATGGGCTTCGATGTTTATTACGGAATTTTTAAAAATTTTCCAAACTCAAAAACATAGAATACGATATCCTAATTTATGTTATACTTAATCAATTCCTAATTTATGTTATACTTAACATATCTCCAGTTCTAATAATCAGAAAATTGTGAAAAAAAATCAGAGACGTAGTAGTATACAAAGACATATTTGAGAATTTCTTCAGATTTTTTTATTACAAATTCAAATTGAAAAAAATTGCCAAATTTTGAACTTCCTTAACGGATCTACGATTTATTAGAAGTTTCCCTAAGAAAAGTATTACGGTCATTTTCAAAATTCATACTGTAATATTTGACGTATATTTCTGAATATTGTAAATGTATGTGAACTTTTTCCGTCAAAATTACGTCAATTATATTGTTTATTGTTGAGAGTGTTTGATAAACATTGATCACTTTTGCATCAATTTAAGATAATAAAATCTACTGCAATAGCAAATCTAATGTAAGTTTCATAGTTTTCTTCATGATTCCAAAAAAATTGTATAAAAAATATAATTCAAGCCCAGAATACATCCTTCAATTCTTAATCAAAAAAAGGAACTGTACAAAATAATTGATACTATAAATATTGGATTGTCCGGAAACTTTGATCGATTTTTATGGAAAATCTATAGCGTATTTTAATTTTGATACTTATTTATATCTAGAACATGATAATGATTTAATTTTTATACACATTTATACTCGGAATCTGACTTCTTAGAATAATATTTAATTGGTTTTTAGTCATTGTGACAAAGTACTTTCAGGACAAGCTAATACTTTATTTATTATTATAAAAAACCGAAGTTCTTTTTTTACGAGTTACACTTTTTGTCATTCTTTCTTCATTCTTTTTTTATCATTCCACTAAAATGTTTAATAGAAGTGGCTAAAAATTCGTATCCTCTCAAACTGGAATTAAAATTCCAGCTAAAGGAAACCTTTGGGATTACCTTTCCAACTGGGCTCGTGTAAAGAAACTTGTAACTGTCCAAATGGTACCGCGGTGTGTGGATATTGTATCTCCTAATCTAAGCAAGATAATTAAATACGGTACGTTGAAGTGAACGTTAGTTTTCGTTACGCAGCTCATCAAGAAAACGATACAGTTATGGTGCTAATCAGAGTTGGCAGGAAAAGAGCCCTACCGTCCTCTTCCACCAGGAAATTGGCTCGACTCCCCTCTGACATTCGTTAGATCGAGCCAATTTGATGGTGGAAGGGGACGGTAAGGACTTTTCCTGGCATCCCTGGTGCTAATATTAACAGATATAGAACGTGTTCTCTGATAGTACATATACAATTCCAGTGATCGATAAGCTCAATTAGCGTCTATTATTGTTGTAATTTTTAACGCAAAGTGTCAAACTTTCGTCGAGTACGTTATACGATACATACGTAAATATATTGTCGTTCAAAACTTTGGTGCATGTGATTTTTTGAACAAAAGACGAGCCATTTGTTACAGTAGAATAATATAACTCTGTTTTGAGCTTCTGCATCCAAACAGGTTTCAAATAATATTAATTAGTGGCGGATTATTTCAGCCGTGAATAAGAATGGCCACAGCTATAATCATTTCAATTTGGGGCCATTTTCGTAACGAATTGATACCATCCAATGTTTTATTAAGATCAGTGATGTATACTATTGATAATGGACGTAATTGAAGCAGCTGTGCCCATTTTTGTTAAATTTTTTCAGGTGATTTTATGAAAAATATCATGAATGGCCAACTGTTTCAGGCTTTAAAAGCTTCAGAAATAAATGGCCACTGGTAATTCCATTGTTTCCATAGTGTTGACCCACGCATTGTTCGGATTCTATACGTATAATGGTATTTTCAATGATCGCACATTTCCTCTGGAATTCGATGTAAATTACAGGACATTTTACACTTTATTTATATAAAATTCTTTTTAAAATTATCAAACATGATTTTTTATATTCGATTATAATGATTCACGGTTTAGAATTAGATGTTATTTAATTTGTCATGTTCTAAGGATTCAGAAATTCTAAAACCAATCTCAGATATTTTATGAGCTTCGATGTATATTGCAAAATTTTTAAAAAACTTGCCGAATTTGAAAACTTATCCTATAATTTATATCATACTTAAACTTATACTTAATCAATTCCTAATTTATATTATACTTAATAAATCTCCAGTTCCAATGATCAGAAAATTGTGAAAAAAAATCAGAGACGTACTAGTATACGAGAAATATAATTGAGAATTTTCTTAGATTTTTTGTATAACAAATTCAAATTGAAAAAATTGTCGAACCTTAAACTTTCTTAGCTGATCTACGATTTATTAATTCGCAATTTATATTAGATTTAATATCTGCAATTTCAGTGGTGAGAAAATTCTGAAAAAAAAAATCAGAGATATACTACTATAGAAGGAGTACATTTAAGAGTTTTCTCAAATTTTTGTATAACACATACAATTGAAAAATAATTGCGAAACTGGTTTATGTACACCAGCATTCATAAATTCACAATTTATATTATAAATAATATCTGCACTTCCAGTGATAAAAAAGTTCTGAGAAAAGTCAGAGATATAGTAGTGTATGTAGAAGTATATTTAAGAATTTTGTCAGATTTTTCTATAGCAAATTCAAGTTATAAAAGTTCCGGGCCTATTTTGTGCCCCAAACTTTTGAGCGGCGATGTATATTGTATACATATTTCATTCTACCATCGTGCAACATGTGTCATCGAAATAATATTATAAACGAAATATTTATACCGTATAATCTTAAGTATAATTTAGAACATAAAGACGAAAATAAGCAAAGTAAATGAATTAGGCGAACTAAACACTTGTAAAGATATTAGAATGTATCAGTAATAATAGCTTGTCAAACGCGATCAATAATTTTTGTACAATTAGTTCGATCTATATAATTCAATTTCCAATATTTTGATGTTTATCGGGACGCACGATAGTATTTAAACAATTTAACGCAGAGGTACTACAATAATTGTCCCAATTCCTGTTCACATTGCCATTTCTATTCACTGGCGTATTTTTATATAAATTTATACTTTATTTTAACACTGTAGAAAAAGAAGCTGACATATTTTTTATCATTTTGTATGTAAAATAACTGTAATGTTCTTGGTCTTCTATAATTTTATGCTATATCTTGAAATAGTAAAATAGGAAGCTGACGTATTTTTTATCATTTTCTATGCTAAAATAATTAACTTGTTTTTCTGTAATTTTATTCTGTATCTTGAAATTGTAGAAAAATCAGCGAGTGAATTGAAATTGTGACTTGAACAGAAATCGGGGCATTTGTCTTATTTGCGCACAACAGCAATATCGTAGGAAAATTGATCGACAGGATTTTCCGAAAAATAAGATTCGGAAATTATATTAAAATAATGGAATAGAATACGTACAATCTTTTAGGTAAAAAAAAAAGACAAATGACAAAAAAAGAGAATCAAATTGATTTCTATTTTTATATTACATACGTACGGTATAAGTATATTGTAATTTTTAAAAGCACTGTCTTTTTTTCATTGTCATTCTAAGAGACAGAAGTATGGAGAAAGAAATTTGAGAGTTCATCCCACTCTAACCCCCAGAGAAATAAAACATTTACCATTTTTTATGGGATTATAGTGAATATAATAGGAAATCTGTTTGAAAGTTTTTAGTACATTTAACAAATTTTTTTTAATTCTTGTTGAATTCAAATAACGACACCAGTGCTGAGCATTGAAAACTTTTTTTGAATTGTTCAAAGATTTCTGTTCTATCAAATCTTTTAATCAGAAACCAAAAACAGTATTTATTCAATTCTTTATGAATTACAAAACTTCAATTAATAATTTATATTTATTATAATATAATTAATAATTGCAATTTATATCAGTTTATAATTAATATTATTCTAATTTATATACAAGGTGAGTCATTTTAAGCGATCCATGCAATTATCTCAGAAACTAAAAGAGATAGCGAAAAATGGTTTCAACAAGAGTTATAAGGTTTCGTGGAAGTCAAATATTGATGGCCTTAAACTCGACCTTGAAATAAATTTTCAATAATAAATTAAGGTCAACTTTCGTTTTTTAAATGGAAACTTACATTTTTTTATTACAGTTTCAGATTCTAGGGGAAAAAATAGGCAACTTTGGTAAGAAACATTTTTTCTGAAAATGTTTACTTTTCTCGGTGGAGGACGTAATGATAACGAGAGTGTTCAAGCCATCTTGGATCCGCTATCTTGAATATTTTAAATCTGACTTCAGATCCGTGGTCACAAAACCTTCCTATACCAAATTTGGTATGAATCCGTTGATCTTTTAAAATTTCGTCCGCCATCTTTAATCCACCATTTCCAATTTTGCAAATTTTATACAGCGTTTTCTTTTGCGAATCGAAAAAATGTTTCAGACAAAAGTTACGTATTTCATCCCGTAGAATTCGAGTATGCGATAAAAAATGTAGGTTTTTGCCATATTGGATCCGGCGTCGCGAATTTTTCAAATCTGACTTCAGATTCGTGATTAGCGACCCAAATTATGAATACATTTCGAAGTACATACATATGTACAATAAATGGCTTTATAAAAAATTGTGAAAAATTGATTATTTTTCCGGGAATTAGAGTGGGTTTACTTCTTGAACAAAGTGTAACTCTTCGTTTACTGTTACCTTCATTTTATATAAAACACTTCATTTATACAGAATTGTATAAGATCATTCTCTTGGTATTTCTTGTCTTCGCCTTATACATATACATATTTTAAGCTGGTACATGTGAAATAAGATTGTAATTTATTGATTCAAATTTTTCTTAATCCTGACTTATGATTAAAAACGAAATAATTTAGATGATGTAATAGCGTGGAAACTTGTTATGTAAGAATAATTTCACATGCGCCAACGTATTGTTTCAAATTCTGACAATTTCTATTACAACCGAGGGAAAATATGTAACACCGTTCCTTATATAGAGAAGATCCGATACTGCGTAAGCGATTGATGAAGTAAAATGTCCTGTTTTTATTATACGGGGTGATCCTTGTAACGTGACGATTCTAAATGACTCGTATATTATTAATCGTAGTAAAAAATGTACCAAAGTCGTTTGACTCCTAAGAGCCGAGGTCATGGATAGATGTTGCAATCTTCAATTAATAATATTTTTGTTTTTTTTTCATTCAGGTTTGATTGAAAATTGTGAAAAAAATCAGAGACCTAGTAGTATACAAGGAATATATTTCAGAATTTTCTCAGATGTTTTGTATAACAAATTCAAATTGAAGAAATTGCCGAACTTTAAACTTGCTTAGCTGATCTACGATTTATTAATTCGTAATTTATATTACATTTAATATCTGCAACTCCAATGGTGAGAAAATTCTGAAAAAAATCAGGGACGTAGTAGTATACGAGGAATACAATTGAGAATTTTTTCAGATTTTTTCGTTATATATTTAAATGGGATAAAAATAGCGAAACTTTAATATCGTACATATTAGCATGTGTCAATTCCTAAATCATATTATATTTAATATCTCCAATTCCAATGGTGAGAAAATTCTGAAAAAAATCAGGGACGTAGTAGTATACGAGGAATACAACTGAGAATTTTTTCAGATTTTTTCGTTATATATTTAAATGGGATAAAAATAGCAAAACTTTAATATCGTACATATTAGCATGTGTCAATTCCTAAATCATATTATATTTAATATCTCCAATTCCAGTGATCAGAAAATTCTGAAAAAAATCAGAGACGTAGTAATATACAAGGAATATATTCGAGAATTTTTTCAGATTTTCTTTGTAACAAATTCAAATTGAAAAAATTGCCAAACTTGCTTAACTGATCTGCTAGCATTTATTAATTCGCAATTTATGTTACATTTAATATCTGCAATTCTAATGGTGAGAAAATTCTGAAAAAAAATCAGAGACATATTAGTATATGAGGAGTACATGTGTGAGAATTTTTTGCAAGTAATTATCTCTATCTTCTCTTAGAATATTTCGTTAATAAAGTTTAGACACAATGTCTCGCGTGAAATTTTATATTGTATTCAAATACAGTAAGAAATATTAGTCTCCGATTTAAAAAAAAGACAGAGTACCAGCAAATGTACGACTCTTGCGTTTGGAACATTTTTTCTTAACGAATGAAATGACGAATAAAATACTATTTAAAATCGTCGCGTTGTAAGAACCCTGTGGATAGAAAACTAAAATAAAGTTTAGCGAGTAACGATTTTTGTCCACTCAGATGTAAGTCTAGCTATCTTTAATTAGAAACTAGGACTAGTTTTTTAAGGATCTTGGTCTTTGGAGGCTATACCGCATAGTAATGCGTGTTCCTTTCAGTTTTGTTCCGTTATTAAGATGTTTCACTTCCAGTAAGCGTTGATACATAATAAAGAATGCCTCGGTTTTATTGTCCGATATTCGAGAAATTGTAATTTAAATCAACTTTTCCAAGTAATAATAACAATGATAACGATAATAAAAGAACGTACTAAACATGTATTCTCACTGGGAAAGTGCAATAAAGCGTAAACTTGTATAACGATCAGCAATACTCTCTCTTTTTACTAAAATCCTGGAATATCACATATGAATGTGAAAGTGTGTTTACGAAAAAAATGTTTACTCAAGATAATTCTAGAGGCTAAAATAAGCCGACAATAAAGAATACTAATTTTTCGTTCGAAGCCTCGTTAATTAGTTATTAAGCATTAAAAGATGACCCCTGAAAGTAGGCAACTCGCGTGCAAATTAACTTTTCTTCATAATTTGCAGTTTTTTTATTTGAAAAATTGATTTCATATTCTTTAAGAAATTTTAAGCAAAAAGTGATGTATGAGTCTTTTTCGTAGGACTTATAGCTTCATGGGAAAAAATTCAAAAGATCAGATTTTTTAATTTTATGTACTTTTTTCTCAGAAACTATGAGTTTTACGAGAAAAACAAAGGAATTACTTTTTGTTTCGAATTTCTCGAGGAATACGAAAATCATTTTTTTCAGATTAAATCCTGAATTCTTCTCGTAAAACTCATAGTTTCTGAGAAAAAATTCTTACTATTCAAAAATCGTGATTTCTCGAAAATTTGACCTTTTCAATCTTTTCCTATGAAACTATAAGTTCTGTGACATCTTATATACAATACATATTAATATTCCTTAAATATCGTGAATGGGTTAAGTAAGATTGCTTCACAATCGAACAGTTTTATTACAAAGTCAAACAGAATGGCGAAAACAATATTTTTTACACATTACATAACCGAAAGCTTGCACTTACGAATTAAAAATTAATACTACAGATACCCTTACATTTAATTAATTAATCCTTATACCTAGAACCAGTCGAATGCGGATTCCTTTTAATCATTACGTTACAGGTAACAATAGTTTAATGTACAGTGACTATTCACGCGGCTAACTCGCATATTACGTGTATGTATATACTGTAATTAGGCAGTCTGATAGATTCTTTACAATTAAAACTATGAATTTCTTTTACGCACACGCATGAAGGACAGGCTTTGGTGCTCAGTAATCGAACATTTCGAAAACAAAGTTAAAATTTGATTGAAATGCGATAAGAGAGTTCGTACGATTACGAAGGATTATCTAGCACCCTGTTTAGCCTTTTCTTGGTGGTCTTGTTTCTTCGACTGCTTCTCTCTCATTCGTTCCGCGTCTCTGAAACAAATATCAAATTTAATTCGTAAGCACAGTGCAATAATTTAGATTTTCAATTCAATCCTTTATTAGACGACAGCCTACAATAGGTTATGCAACAAATGTTTGCCTAAATCTTTTAAATTGATAAATATTTCATATTTTACATTGGAAGGTCTGCAGTTCATAAATGAAAAACTGTAATATTTGTGCATACAAGGACATAGAAAACTATGTGAGTATGTGAATCGTTACCTTGCTTTTCGCTGTTCTAACGAAAGTCCCTTGTTGCTGTCTTGTTCGGCAGCAGCCTTCTTTACAGTCTTTTTCATATTTTTGGCCCGTGCTAATTCGCGCTGATTTCCTCCTGAATCAACAAACAATCATACACAACAGCTATTCTAATTAACAAATTACACCGTTTCACAGATAAGAAAAGCGTCTCAAGAATTGTATACGACTTTTTCGGAAAACGAATGGATAACGAACGTTAAATAAAATTTGAGATCGTATTAAAGATCTTCTGGAAGTTAACCTGGAGTTTACGTAATAAAACTCTGCAGTCATTTTTTATAGAATCGGATTAACATAGAAAATTCAGAGAAGCAGAATATAAGAATTATTGTTATTATTGTAATGAAGATAAGAAAATAGAAGGAAAATGTGATTGAACGATGGAAAGTGGAATTTGTAACGTAGAATAAACGAACGTTTTTCGTATGTATACAAGCATAACCTAGAAAACGAAACCAACGATGTAAACGTAACAGTATCTTTTCAAGTGGTTAACAGACGATAACTGGAAGATTGATTGACGTACGCGTCAACACGACTGTGTACATTCCCCGCGCGAATTCTACGTACTTTTGTTAGTTAATTACGATTTGAAAAATTACTCACGGGTCATTCTTTCAGTTCTTGATCTCCGACAAACAAGCACCTAAAAGTCTGGCCCCAATTCGAGTAACACGAAAAAGCACGGCCGCACGCTCCCACCTTTACACAATCGTCGACTAAAATTTCTAAACCAAAATAAACCTGGCGATCTTCTTCAGGGTAGTGTCACCGAATACTTTTTTTGTCAACGCGTTCGGAGCGCCCTCTGGCGAGATCCAGCCGCTATTAACGAGCCAACGGCGGATATTTCAAATCCATCGAGTGTACAGCTAGTAACTTGGAAACTGAGCCAGCTCGTGCATGTGTTAGTTTCCCCTAGAGGGACAAAACTGAAGACTAGAGATGGCGTTCGAAATCACTAACTGCGATTTATCACAGTGATCGTAAAATCACGGTCACACCTCGTGATTATATAAAATCACGAGCGTGATCACGATTTTTCATATCGAGTGGACTCACTATATAACATCCATATTTCGTGTTCATATCTACGATGCAAAAATAACTTTTGGCATTTACGAGCCCCCCCCCCTCCGTCGCGCGCGCTAAGGCGCCGCCGCGGAGCAGTGGTGGCCACACCCACTGCTCCTCACATCTCGGGGTCGCCCTTTTGCGGGCGGCCAGGGCCCCCACCCTGACCGCCGACGACCCATCAGCGATACTCAAAGATATCTGCACGGGCACCGCGCACTCCCGACACCCTGAACTATTTGCGTGTTCGGCGCGTCAGGGGGAGGAGGCAAACTCCAAACAACGGAGCGTCTCCTCCCCCTATCGCCTGGCTACCACTAGTGGCCGCGGAGGGTTGAGAGCCTCCAAACCCCAGAAGCGGGAGGAGGGTTTCAGGCCCTCCTCCCTCTCCTTCTCCTCCGAGAGGGGTCCGCCGCCTAGCGGTCCCTCTCCGCCGCCTCCTTCTGCGAGATAACGCTCTCATCAAATTGTAATGAATTTCGTGCATTGGTGATCGGGAAAATGTCATAATGGGAATTTGATGGGACATACAATTTGTAACGTGCAATTTGTAAATATACGTTTTTTTATTACAATTTTTTGAGTAAAAAATATTCATACAACATTCGTATATCGACGCATTTGTACACCCGAAAAAGAGATCTACCTACAGGGTGTCCCAGAAAAAGTGTTAGGGCCGGATATGGCAGACTGGGAGTGTGATCCTGAACAACAATTTCCTTTGGCAAAATGTGAAATGGGGCTTGGTTTTTAAACTGTATACGAAAAACAGTGACCAATGAGAGCGCGCGATTCGCCCGCAATTCTCTATATTCAACATTACCAATTTATTTTCTTCACGTTGAAATCAGTTGGTACAGTCATTTATAAAAGTCACTTAGAATGTCTTCTAATATTAAGAAAACTTGATAAAAAGCCAGTATAAGAAGCAATTCCCTAATTAAAGAAAAGCTTTCGAAATTGATCTATATTTTTAATATAAAATATACATCATAAATGGCCTCCGACTGCCAATATACTGACGAATTTCGAATTTTATGTACTTTTGTACCTTCAGAACATCCTCAACCGTCTGAACTTGACATTACTAGAATTTGATTTGTAGTTTTGGGTAAGAAAACGAAAAAAAAAATGATAATAATCCGGGACGTCAGCCAGGACAATTACGTCCAAAGGATTTAGCTACGAACGGTGTGCCATAGCCAGCATAGTGATTCATAAGCAAGAGAATTCTGACATTTGTATATAGTGTAAAATTTTTCGGAAGAATACCAGCGTTGCACTTTATTAAAAATAATAAGATTCACATATAAATAATGATTAAAATATAATGTTTATACATAATGTTAATAATCATTCTATTAAATCTAGTAAAAATATACAGTTTTAGATATCAAAGGGGTTATGTTATTTCATAATAACAATGGTAAATAGATATAAACAGTTCTTCTTATATTTATTATTATTATTATTATTATTATTATTATTATTATTATATATCTTTATTATTATTATTATTATTATTATATATCTTCTTCTTCTTCTTCTTCTTATTATTATTATTATTATTATTATTATATATCTTCTTCTTCTTCTTATTATTATTATGTATTTTATTATTAACAAATTCAGAATCTAATTACAAAAATTCGAATTACAAAGTAAGAAATGTTTTTCTTCCAGGAAATAGCATAATATGATATCTACATATATTGTTTACATTAAATATTTCGTAAATAAGATACAGTACAGCTTCATAACAGCATCATGATACCTCAAGAATCCGTTAATATAGAAAATGATAATGGATTAGTTCTTAGTGGTCATCAATTGCCACAGGAAATGTTAATAAAGATCCTTTGCTCAGCTGACTACAACACATTATTAAACTGTGAACTAGTGTGCGAGCGATGGAAAACATTAATTCGAAGGTACGTTTGGCGTAAAAAGGTAGAAATTTCTCTGGGGCGGCCGTTACGTTTCGGGCACGAGGTGTCCTGGGAAGTTTACCGCCAGATATGTAGAAAAAAACCTTTTGAGAGGAATTTGATAAGGAACCATTCTGGGGAAGAAGGGATAAATAGGCATTGGCAAATCATTCTTGATATCAGCCCTCATACTCGTTGGTGGGTGGAACAGGCGCCAGCAGGATGTGCACAACTGCCACACGATGGCTATGGACAATTCTGCTTTCTCACCCCTTATGGCGGGTCTACCAAATTCCAAATAATTGATTTGCCAACTGAAGGGCTGACACCGTATATTTTAGACAATTTACAACCAACAATACAGGTATGTTTCAAACCTGTGTAAACTTGTGGCTGGTTCTATTCAGGCAGTTTCTATGTTTTGATGCATTTTTAATTAGCGATGGCCACCATCGACTAAAAACTATCGACTAAGTAGTCGACAGTGTGGTCCAATTAATTATTAGATAGTCAATAGTTTAAATTAGTCCCCAGTAAACAAGAAATATTTATAAAACGCTATGGTTTTATAAATATTTTTAAAATATTACTTAATAATATTACTTCATAATGAAGTTGCACGCAACATTAAAAACTACATACTTTATAATATTATGATGTTACTGAAAAACATTATAGTAACCTTGTGGCAATGATTTCTTGTTTACTGGGTCGATAATGCCCATCACTACACGTGCCTAAAAGGTTAAACAAACGAAGACTAACAATAACCAATGAGAGTAGCAGATTCTCCAATTCGTTTTAAAAGCTCATATAGTGGTTTGATCCAATACTAAAAATTGTATTCCGTTCAGAAATGTGTCCGGGTATTAATGAAAGTCATTGTATATTCATGTTTCTAGGTGAATGAGTGGTACAGCAGTCTATCGGATTCTCGAGCTGTTTATAACTGTACAGTTACGTTATTAAATGAAAATAGGACATCCATAAGACGCTTTGATTTTCACGATGATATCGATGCGGGACAACAGCGTCGATGGCGTTACGTATGTTTCATATCTTCACAATATTTTCCTGTCATTACAATAAATAATATAAAATATACTTCTTCCTCAATTAAATTTGTATTTAGTTCACGCATGACTTAAGAGATTATGGGCCAGGACTTAGGCAGATTTATTTCGAACATGGCGGAATTGATAACATGCTTTGGACAGGAGGTTATGGCATTAAAATGACAGGTGCTTCTGTAAGATTGTTGTAAAACCTACTAGCAACGAATGACAACGAAAACTGATATAAATTAATGATATACTACCTATAAAGGTATGTTTATTGTAAATGAAGTCAAACGAAATTGAAGGCATAGGTACAATTTATATATTAAAATGATATTTATGAAATATGAAATATTTAGTAAAAGTTATACAATTTTAATAATTTCAAAATAAAGCTTAAAATATGTTACGTGAAATAAGACACGATGAATAGCATTTTGTAAGACAATTGTGTGCACAAATTGTAAATATGTGATTATATTCCGCAAATATGTAATGATAAAGGAGTAAAAATATCAAATCGACGTGTTTCTTCTTAAAGTTTTGATAAACTTTTAGACAGAGAGAGTATACTCGCCATTCTGAAAGTGTTCTGCGCATCCCCCTCCCGTTTACCGCTTCCCAATCCAGTCCCATTCGTCGCCAATAGTGACTCTTGCTTATCCTTGTTATCTTGTTCATACTGAGGCCGCAATGGCCGCATACTTGCAGTCTGCGACGTTCGCTGCAAGCAGCTGTTCACGAGCAAACAAACGCCGTTCAACATCTCTCGGCTTCAACTCGTACGGCACCCAATTTCCTTGTTTCTGAATCATTCCCATGACATTTCAGGCGTTTTGAAATGGCTTGTTGCGTCACTCCCAATGATCCTGCCAATTCTTGTTGCGTTTGACACGAGTCTTGATCAAGTAATGCCTCCAATTCTGCATCTTCGAAAACCTTCTCTCTTCCACCGCCATGCTGGTCTTCGACGTCAAAATCACCGTTCTTGAAGCGTTGAAACCACTCTCGGCACGTTCTTTCACTAATAGCGGCCTCACCATAGGTCAAGCATGGCCAACTCATTTCTCCCTACTCTAATAGCTCTCCCCACCTCGCGCAATAGTCACTGTAACTCAACGTGCCATAATGCGCTCACACTACTTAACGCATCCCCACCTAGGCTCCCGCTGAAGGTCGTGTCGCCCGCGCGACACTTTTGGCCATGTCTGCCATAGGTATTTGAGAGCATTCGATGAGCCTCAGACGCAGATTTCTCCATATTAAAGCAGAAAATTGAAGCCTCCCTCAACTGACGAGAATTTCGCTCGTAAGCTGACATGTTTAATCGAGAATAACTTTATGACGCAGACACAAATCGACTACCGTTAGGTTTAGGTTATGTTTACAAATACCTAAGCTTATTGTATGACATGTACGATCTATTTATTTCGACTACCACTTACCGCTAGAGCCATCTATTGCAAAACGGCGGAAGCGAAGTTGTACACCTATTAACTGGCAGTCATCAATTCTGACTTTATTTGCTTATAACTTTATAATAAAGCGTTTCTGAGAAAAGTTCAAACAACATTGTTCTCTTATTTTTGCATGTAGAATATGCTCCCCAAGTTTGTCCATTAAAACCCGGGACACCCTGTATATATTTTCGTATAATACATAGTATACAGTAAGGATCTTATTTAAAAGTTATATTACCCAAATTGTTTAATCTACGAGTTTTTAATATTTTATTTCATATTAACAATTGTTTAAACTGAAGTACTTTACTGTTACTTTACCGTTACGTTAGAGTAACGCGAGCTTAATCAATCATTCATAATCAAATTTTTACGTAAATGAGCAACACGCACTAGGAATGTGAAAAAGAGAAACTAATACATATGTATGTATAGTATCATCGTCATACTTTCAGGCATGCGAAAGCTCCGGTGAATTATGATTAGGTATGACTCGTACGATTTCGTAAAAGATGTGTTCACACGCACGAACAATTATTTAATATAATATTTAATTTATATTATATGTATAGTAGTATTTACTACTGTAGCCTAATGTTATATACATATAGTAATAATTTACTACTATAGCCTAATAATATATATACATATAGTAGTAATTTACCACTATATCCTGAATTATTATTACTGTATTCATATAGGATACAGTAGTAAATTACTACATCCTATATTAATACTAATATTGTATAAATAACCTACACAAATTACTATTATATTATATGTATAAATACTAATACTAATTTTATATAAAAACCTATACATATAAAGTACTATATTCTATATTAATACATAACATAAAGTACTATATCTTAAATTATATGTATAGTAGTAGTTCCTACTATTATACATTAACTTATATGTATAGTAGTAGTTCCTACTATTATACATATACTTATATGTATAGTAGTAATTCCTACTATTATACATATACTTATATGTATAGTAGTAATTCACTACTATATCCTAATATTATATGCATAACATTTAATTAATATATTATAATAACTATAATAATAATTAAAATATATATATACATTTTTTATTATGTAAGTTCTATTACAATTATTATTATTTTTATTATTATTATTATCCTTATTATTATTTATTCCATTTTTAATGAGATAATTCTGAAATTTGTTCACTTACTTGTTACAATTTTTGTTAAGTATTATTAAAAAAGAAATGGTGATAGGAACCTCCTTTTTTATACTTATTCCTTATGATGTAGGTTAACTACCTGATAAATACAATTCTATCAAATTCCGTAACATTCATCAATAAGCAATGTCTCCCTCTAGCCTCCAATTCCGTTATGCATCAGACTTCCGTCATTAACATAATTACACTTTTGGTATCCATAAATCAAATAATTAACATAAAATGAAATAATCAAAGCAACAGTAGAAAATGCAACGTAATAATGATAATAGTAATAAAATGCATAATTGAAACTGCATTTACATAATCACTACTAAATTACGTGGCACAATATTCAATAAATTGACGACTATACGTGGTTTAAAGAACTGATTCCTAACCTCGAACGACCTTTTCAACTGGCGATCCACCTCTCATACTGTTCTTCGTCACATTATCGAACATGCTCTGCCATACAACACTACAGGAAGTCTTTCCACTGATAAATAAGGTTTTCCGGAAAACGACATTGACTTGATGAAATCATTGAACCTATACTTGCCGTCCCAAGAGAGTGGGACCGTTTCGCGTAGCTTGAGAGGCAGCTTGACTATTTACTTATCCACTATTTAGTCGATAGTAAGATTAATTAGTAAATAGCTGACAGTCTGATAGTCGATAGTTTAAATTAGTCGATAGTGCTAAATAGAATAAACAAATAAATAAACATCACTAAGCATGACCAGAAAAACGATATTTCAGCCGACTAAGAACTATCGGTTAAATAGTTGACAGTATAATCCGATTAATTACTAGAATGTCGATAGATGAAATTAGTCGATAGTCACTAGCGAATAGTAACC
>SMSR01010586.1:0-33159 GCA_019453355.1 Ceratina japonica
TCTCAATTTAACTCAGTCGTAGATTGGAAGTCGTGAAGAGCTGCGACTTTTTTAAATTTCTAATCGCTTATAGGCCGCTATTCATAGTCGTTCCTTATCTTTAAGATCGTCTTAAGCATTTGCTATTCCTGTCTATCCCATATTTTCATTCCTTGTCTTGTACAGCGAATAGGGACTTAAGCAAATACTTGAGACGATCTTCAAAATAAGTTCTGACTATGAATACTAGCTATAGCGCATAGCAATATTGCTCGATTTTGATGAAACTTTGTAATTAGATCTGCGAACAAGACTCTTGCAATTTTTATTACAGACCCTAATAAAAAAGTTAAAAACCAAGTCCTTTACTATTTTCTTCGTGATTTCAATGAATACCAATTTCTCTTAATTTTGTGTTAGTCATTGTATAGTAAATTAAGCTTCCGAAAATTCTCCAAAAAATAAAGTTCTCTTTTCCGATACTAAAAATGTTATTCCGTTTCGAAATGTGTCCAAATATTAATGGAAGTCACTATCTATCGCACTCACTCCGCAGGACCTTTTGGCTCTCTCTGTTCATTCTCTAAATTGGGTTTATTTCGAACGTCTCCAGTTTTGGTACAATCTCCACCATTTTTAGAATCCATTTTAACTCTCTTCTATAAAATCATTTTATGCAAGTTAAACTAATTTCTGCTCATTTTGATTAATAATCGTTCGAAAGTTTTTCGGTCATTTATATCGTCTAATGTGATTTACTCATATTCCATAAAGTGACTGCCATAAAGAAAGTTTAACTAATATTCCAAGAACGAGTTCAGGAACCGTTCGAGCTTTCGGATATTCGATTTCGCGGGGCACTATATCGGTTGGCCACGCCGCTGGCGGCATGCGCTCGGCCGAGGGCGTGCATTCGTGAGCGCGCGTGTACGGATCCAGGGACGTGTGCGTGTGCGTGGGACCTTGAATCAAGCAGCCTTTGTCGCGAGAGTCGGGCGAGCGCGGGTGCGCGCGCTCGCCACCACGAGGTCGGCGAAAGTGTACCCGGAGCTTTTTTGCTCTCGGGCCGGGCCGCGAGAGAGGAGAACTCTTTCCTCTGTTCTTCTTTTTTTTTTTCTTCTTCATTTTATTTTCCCTCTCCTCCTCGCCTTTCCTTTTTTCGGTCTCTAGCGGGGTAACTCGTGCTCCGGAGCGCGCGGTGCCGCCATTTTTGCTCCTCGCCGGCGTAATGCCGGAATTAGCGCGCGACGCGCGTCGACTCTCGCGAAAAACCGAGCCTTATCGCCACGGATTTACGCCTGCGGAAACGGAGATAAGCGGAACCGGGGCCCGAATAATAATTGTAACCCCCCGTCGGCTCGCGCTCGATTTCCCACCGGGTCGAGGCTGCTCCGCTCCCGTTTCCCCCTCCCCGACGATTCGTAGGGTAGATTTCGGACTCGCATGCTAATGGATCTACGATTTGTAGGATTTTTTCGCTCTATGAAGCACGAATCGGTAGCCACGTCATTTTTATCGGGAATCGCTTCCAATCGCGGATGCGTCGCGAAGTTTATCTCGGGATAGGAGTATGACAGGACGACGGCACTCGTCGCGAGAGACCTGGCGGAAAATCGTCGAGGCGAAATTCAGCCGCGTTTGAACGATAACGCGGCGCGACGCCCCGCCGCCGCCGCGGCCGCGCCGTGGCCGAGTGAAACAAAGGAGCTCGAGCCAGCCGTAACGGGGCTCGATACGGGCACACGATAATAACGAAACGAGACGCGCAGAATTCCGCGGCGTCGTTTCTCCGGGGAAAAAAGGAACACGCCACGACCAGACGGCCAGATACACGCGAACGTGTCGCCGGCAATTATCCTTCGCCTAATGTACAGCGCGCACGATGACTCGCACCGCGATTTTCTCAGATACACCGAAAATACCGTCGAAGTTGAACAGCGATCGCGCACAGCTGATTGAAAAGTTTGAGTACTTAGGTCATTCTTCGTAAACTGAAAGTACTGGGAAAATATATTTGATTCTTGAAATAAAAAAATTATTATGGAAGGTTTTCCAACGTCGGTTACTGAACTCATTCTCGAGAAGAAAATACTTATAGTTGCTTCGTTTTGCACGCTGTATTGTATGTAACGCACTATTATGTGTAATATTATTAACACATTACTGTACAAAAATGCTGCTGATTTTAATGTAAAAATGAGGTCTAAAAGTTGTAGATTTCTACTTTTTAATTATTGAATAAAAATGTGGGCTAGCCGAACTAATTGAAGAGATATTTGATATTAAAGATACAAAAAAAATATGTTTTCTGAACCTCTTCTTTGTCTATCGTATGAATGACTATGTAGTCATACAATAATACACGTGTATTATTGCTACGTAAGTAACATAATATTATTTTAACATTGTTACCTTTATACTAATATCAATTAATAATAATAATAATAATAACTTTATTTACGGGAAAACCCCTTTTCTGTACAGAAATGGCAATACAATAACAGAAATAAAACTTACAAATAAATTATAATATTACTAACAATACTAACAATACTAATATTACTAACAATACTAATAATATTACTAACAATATAGAAACTCAACTTAAAATTATTACAACTATTAAGTGAAACTATATCAAAATTCATAAATAAATTTAATAAACATAGTTTATACTAATTGAACAATGATTTTGAACATTTTATTTCGCCTAATTAATTAGGGAGTCCATAAAGAACTATCGTATGTCTTTCTCAATTTTCCAAACTGATGCATTCATGTCTGTTACAATTATTGAAGCATTATGAGCTTTTTATGAACTATGCAAATTATCTTCTATTATTGCCTCTCATATTTGATACATTGAATGGGCATCATTTGTCTCATTGTCATGCACTGTTAAAAATGTTTCATTAAAAATATGTGAAGCAATATTCATGTATTTTTTTATTAAATTCAATTAAGAATTTTATGAAATATTCATTGCGAAACACTAATTTTCATGAACGCTACATTACATTTTCTTTAAAATTCAATAAATTTTCTCAAAGTTTATTAAATCCCCTTGAAAATTCATTAAATTTATGGTAAATTTGCATCAATATGTGTTTAATGTACGAGAAACTTAAATGTAATGTATTATTTTTCATGAAAAGTGCCTTAAATTTAATGATATTTTTAACAGTGTGGCAAATCATACACTTCAAATTATGAAGATTTTATTTCGCCTAATTAACTAGGGAGTCCGTAAAGAACTACCTTAAATCATTCTCAATTTTCCAAACTGATGCAATCATGTCTGTTACAATTATTCAAGCACTTACGAATTTTTTATGAACTATGCAAATTATCTTTTATTACTGCCTCTCATATTTGATACATTGAATAGAATATAGGCGTCATTTGTCTCATTGTCATGGCAAATCATGCACTTCAAATAAAGCTCCATTTATGACAATAGGGATTAAATTGTTAGTTGAATTTCTGCCTCGTCTCGATATGAAGGGATAAAAAATTAACATACGATCGTATACAAATTTTCTTAAATAAATTGTTTCGTAGATAATCGTTTGCGATTCGCGTAAGAGCGGTCCAGCGTGTATGCATCGAGCCCGAGAATATATTCCGCTCGCACAAAGAGCCGCGGGTTTCGGTGCAGGGCGCAGGTTTCGTTCGGCTCGGTTTTTTCGATGGCGCGCTACTCGTCGCCGTCTAATATTAATTCCAAGCGCGCGGAATCTTCAATCTCTCTCTCTTTCTGTCGGCCAGCTGGTCCGCGCCGCGTTGCGCTTCTCGGAAGCTGCGGCTCCTGCGTGCCGACGACGGGATATATCGCTCGGTGTCGCTCCGACGCGAGCTATCGAATTTTTCTCCGTTCGGAGAACCTCTGCCAACTGCAAAATCGTGGCAACTCACAAAATTTCTAATTGACAGTTTCCGCTTGCCTCCGCTTCGCAGAGTTCTTCATTTCGTACTCTGATCTTGACAAATTACAGAAGATTAAGCTCACGCAATATAAACCTACAAATTGAGTTTTCAAATTGAACTTCCCCTTTCAACAATCCTCGAACCGCACTTTCCAGCCGTCTATTTGAATACTGATTTCATTCGAAGTTTCCCTGGGAAACCAATTTTATAAGTTGAAACTCTTTTGGTAACACACTTCCCGCGCGGATAAATCGAATTCCGAGATAAGTTTAATTTATACCGATCCGTCAGAGGAATCGGAGATACGATAAGACGTCTTGAAAAAGAGGAAAAGTTTCGCGCAAAAAGCAGACGAGCGGTACGAGTCGATACGAGTCGAATGGATCCGGCGATTTATTATCCGAGCGTATGGCCGCGTCACGGATTCGTTGCTTTCCCTTCGAACTTATTTTCGTGAAGTACGAACGAACGAACGAACGAATGTACGTACGAGAGCGTTTCAAAGAGAAGACGAGATCCAGTACGCAGAAGTTCGCGCTATCAGCGCAGGCGAGTTTCACGACCTTTAAAGACTAAGGTTCACGATATTCAGTCTACGCTAGATTTATGGACAGGCAAGAAAGTTCAATCGCTCGTGGCCTACCTCCCGCGGCCGTTTCGACATCATAAATATTGAAACTGATTTTCCGTTGTTTAACGTAATATCTCCTCCGGGGCGTCTGTTATGTTTTACAATTTATAAGTCCGTTCTCCGCTGTTGAACGACGCGAGAAAAATTCTTGTAGTCGGTTCCGTTTGACGTAGAGGTAGACGTGTTAATAGGCGACACCCAGTGGTTCGGTGCTGCTTCGTGCCTCGAGGAATTCTCGGCCGAACGTTGTTCGCATAAATGCCGTTATTTCTGATGCGCACACAGCGGCTCGTTCAGGGAAATTCGTGGAACCATTCGATTCTTCGTTAATTCGACCCAACTGGCCGAATTTGTCTTTGTCCCCTGTCACGTGTTGACACGGGAAGCCGAGTGGGATGCACAGGAAGTTCGGGTGTCTCATGGTTTTTCGACCTCACCATCTCATCTTTCGAAGTACTCATAAGAAATACAAGCATTATAGTATTCGGTTGTCCGGAAAGTTTTCGAAGATTTTTAGAGAAAATTTCAAGCGCATTTTAATTTTGATTTACGTTTATACTTGGAATACAGGGATTTAATTTTGATGTATATTTATATCTGGAATAATGATTTAATTCTGATACACATTTATACCTGGAATATAGGGATTTAATTTTGATAAAGATTTATATCTGGAATATAAGAATTTAATTTTCATACACATTTATACTGGAAAATGAGACTTATTTAATTTTGATAAAGATTTATAACTGGAATATAATAATGATTTAATTTTGATACACATTTATGCCTGGAATGTGATAATGATTTAATTTTGATACACATTTGTAACTGGAATATGATAAGGATTTAGTTTTGATACACATTTATACCTGGAATAGGATAAGGATTTAATTTTGATACACATCTATACCTTGAATATGATAAGAACTTAATTTTCATACACATTTATACTGGAACGTGATACTGATTTAATTTTGATACACATTTATACCTGGAATATGATAAGAATTTAATTTTCATACACATTTATACTGGAATAATGATTTAATTTTGATACACATTTATGTCTGGAATGTGATAATGATCTAATTTTGATACACGTTTATACCTGGAATATGATACTGATTTAATTTTGATACACATTTATAACTGGAATATAAGGATTTAATTTTGATACACATTTATACCTGGAATAGGATACTGATTTAATTTTGATACACATTTATACTGGAATGTGATGCTGATATAATTTTGATATAAATTTATACCTGGAATGTGATAAGGATTTAATTTTGATACACATTTATACTGGAATGTGATACTGATATAATTTTGATATAAATTTATACCTGGAATGTGATAAGGATTTAATTTTGATACACATTTATACTTTGTATCTTGCTTTCTACAATACACACATAATTGGTTTTTAATCATTCTGTCAAACATTTATCCTAATGACAGTTACCAAAACTCGGCACTAACTTCCGTTAACCCAACTTTCGTTCAACCCAATATAATAAAAAATATTTAAAAAAAACTCGTGACAGGGTTTTTAACGAAATTACATTTTCCAAAGAAAATAGAATTCCTGTAGTGTACAAAAAATTGCTTAGTTAATTCGAAAAGTTGCGAGCGGAGAGGAAGGGAAGTAGCGTGACTGGCTGGTTTAATTCGCGGGCAAGCGAAAGTGCGCGTAGAACGACAGTGCAAGTTTCCAACGATAGCGAAAGCTCCGCAGCTGTAAAGCTATTAGAGAGAGTTTTGCGACGGGAAGAGTGGAAAAGCGGCCGTCAGATAGCGACAGAGCTATTGCTCTCTCTATGTACTTACTCCGGCCATTATGTGTGTCCACCGGCCGTGCAAAAGCTGTGCCAGCACGCGCGCGCCAGCTCGCTCTCTCGCGTGTGCACACAAAGATGGGCACGTTATATCGTTGCTCGTATGCACGTGTACTATGCGCCGAGCGAATAAGAGAGAAAGAAAATGATAGTTGGATAAAGAAAGGGTTAAACGACGGTCGATATCTCACCGAGGACCATCGTATCGGTTTTTGATGATGGCTTCAAACCGCTCCCAAGCAACTTGCTGGTTCAAAGTTCAAACTTCGTTTCAATTAACCCTTTAACACGAATTAATAAGCTTTTACCCTCGTTCGGAATTCTCTTCCTTAATTCGCTTTGATGTAACAATTACTGTAGGGAGAATTATGCAAACAATGAAATTTGATATTTCCTAAACTGTTCAGGATTAAAATACTCAGACTGTAATTCAGTATTCATTCATTCTCGGATAATTATACTAATTTTATAGAATTTTAAATATTCGTTTTTTACTCTTTACTAAATCATCCCTTGAACGTGATTAAGTTTAAACACGAATCATTTAAAGAAAAAACAAAAGAAATATCGCGAGTTGCGAATTAACCCTTTAAAACTAATTAATAATCTTTTGCCTCGTTCAGAATTCTATATTTTACTTCATTTTAATGTAACAATGACTGTGTAGGGAAAATTATATAAACAATGAAATTTGATATTTTCAAAGCTCTTCAGGGTTGAAATACTGAAATTTATGTCCTCGAATAATTATACTAATTTTACAGAATTTTAAATATCATTCGTTTTACTCTGTAATAAATCATCCCTTGAACGTCATTAACTCCTTGACATACAAATAAAATGAAATTGCGTCCTAAAATACTATTTAAATTCTATTACTAATTAATACTAATTAAGTCTCTAAGACATCAAAGTCTCTAATAGCACATGAAATGAATGACGTTTTCCAGACATCATTATATGTCAAGGGATTAATATTAATATGTGCTTTGAGCACAAATCGAATCATTCAAAGAAACGAGAAAGAAAATATCGCGATTGCGATTTATGAAATAGTGGATCGCGAAACGCGAATAGCTCGCAGCCATCGTCAGTAGTCTAAGCAACGCTGAATGAACCAGCCGGCCGGGGACTAGGGCACAACATTCGCGAGTATCAAAGCGAGGCGAGCGAGTAGGTGTGCAGACACGCCGAACGTAATAGTAACCTTGGCTTAGCGATGGTCACGTTATGGTAACGTCTATGACACGTTCCCACGTAGTCGCGTGTCACGTTCTCGCTTACGATCGCCTCACGTGACCACGGAGAAAGGGGGAAGGGCTCAATGAGCCTCGTCATCGAGGCTTTTTTATCTTGAAACGCCCCGGTTTTTCCTCCGCCGTTTTTCTCCGCGCTTTCACAAATCTTGCCAATCCGTGAACTTTATCTCCTCCCCTCTTCTCGCCGGTTTAACGATCTTTTTTTTTTTGCTTCCGGGGAAAAGGCCGTGGATTTTTCTTTTTCGTTTTCGTTCGTCTATGAAAAGTGTGAAACTAAATGAAAAGGAAACGGGTGAATGAGACGAACGTTCTTTAAAATGAAAATCGATTTTAATTCTTGTCTGCTTTTTCTGTTTCAGATCGTACAAATCAACCGCCTTCTAACAAGCCACATTAACCTCAAGTGATTTCTATTTTCTTACGAAGCGCGAAAGAAGTAATTAGTGTGTTTATATCGACGATAAAACAAAGAAAGAAAAAAACGAAAAAAGGGGGAGAAAATATTCCAAGAGCTTAGGTTCCGGAGAAGAAGAAAGACGACAAAGCATTAGGAGCTATAGTATCTAATTAGTGTACAAAGTATATCTTGAAACAAAAAAAAAAGAAAAAAAAAGAAAAAAGTCCGCCAGTGCCAAATCGAAACAAAAGGATTGTTATACGTTTAAGGGCAGTTTAAAAAAAAAGCACAGACNTGCAAAATCGTGGCAACTCACAAAATTTCTAATTGACAGTTTCCGCTTGCCTCCGCTTCGCAGAGTTCTTCATTTCATACTCTGATCTTGACAAATTACAGAAGATTAAGCTCACGCAATATAAACCTACAAATTGAGTTTTCAAATTGAACTTCCGCTTTCAACAATCCTCGAACCGCACTTTCCAGCCGTCTATTTGAATACTGANTACCATTTCTTTTTTTCTACTAATCACTCAGCGAGCTAACGATATACTCACTAACCAGCTAGACGAGCGGCGACCTCTTCGCGAGCAGATTTAATTCGGACCGAGAGAAGCGAACAGAATTTTCAAATCCACCGACAACGTTTTCTAAACCGATAGTAGGAAATTTTACTTAATAAGCGAAATAGGAGTAAGGATTGATGCTCTACGGAGGAACGGAGAAGGGGAACAGAAGAGGAAGAAGAGGGGAAGAAGAACCGTATGCAACTACTCGCGGAGAACGCGTGAGAGTATCTAATTAAGGAAGAGGAGTCCCATCCAAAGCGAAATACAGACGGAGAGAACGCAGGCCGCCCTATATATCTGGAAAAAGGGGACTCGCATATAATTACTCCCAGAGAAACCGATCTACTTCAGTTCGTAGCCTAAACCTGTTGAGTACAAACGACAGAAATAGAGTTATAGAGAGGTAGAGAGATTGAGAGAGAGAGAGAGAGAGAGAAAGTACGTACGAGAGTGTGAGAGAGATTGCGCGCACGAAACAAAGAGAGGAGCTGTAAACTAGAGGCGAGCGGAAGGAATACAGGAAAAGGAGCACATATTACACACCGAATACACTTATACACGAAAAAGGGGGATATAAAGGTATACGAGGAGAGAGGACGCCAGATTCGAAGCGGCCGGACGAGGAAGAAGATTCGTCCCGTTCTTCCAGATGCCACAGTGCCGACGAGGCGAGTCCCGAGCGGTTGTCGTCGCCCGTGCCAGCGGATAATCTCGATAACGAGCATCCAGTCACGATCGCGGGGGCACGCGGCCGCGCCGATATAGAACCCGAAGAAGAGGCGAACCAACGATCGGGAATAATTGTCGCGCGCGTGCAGCAGCACAGCGTACGCGTCGCCGTCGTCCGGTAGTCGAGTACTCGCCCCGAACCGGGATCGGAAAAATCGTAATTCTCGGGCGAGGAACGTTAACGAGGCCTCCTGCGAGCAGGGGGTTCACGTCGAGATGACGTGGCGGGGAAGATGAGCGCCGAGGTAACGAAGGAGGTCGTCGCCACCGAGAGGGTAGCAGGTAGCCCTCCGGCGGCGGTCGCGACCTCGCCGAGCTCGGTCGGCCCAGGTGACCCGGCGCGTCACCTGCCGCCGTTCAGCAGCTTCGCCGGGGACAACGCGATGGACAGCTCGACTACGTTGACTACCCTTCACGCCCAGGACGTCGGCCTCGGGCTGACGTCCTCCTGGGATTACTACGAGGGACTGACCGGTCGCCTGATCGATTCACGGGGCGAGGTGGTGCTCGCGAGCCAGTACAGGCCGTGGGAGTCGAAGAACGCGATCGGCGCCGGCGGGCCCACCGCCACTCCGACCGCCGAGGGTCTGCCCAGCTTCGCGAGCCAATTCACCGCGCCGAGCGAGGCCGAGCCGCAATTGACTGCGCTCACCCCATTGTCGCCAGCCTCGATATCGCACTCTCCACCTGTCACGTCGGCGGTGGGCTTGCCCAGCTTCCACACGCTCGGCACGCCGCTGCCGGCGCCTCATCCTCACCGCGGCAGCGTCGGCTATCCGTTGGTACCGGCCCCGGTCCAAGCTAGAGAGGTGCCGGCGCTTCAACAACAGCTACTCGACGAACGGCACATCCAGCTGCTGGGTTCCAGCCCGGTCCAGGCGTTCCCTCCTCCGCCTCCCGGCCACCCGCACCACACGGTGTTGACCGTCGTCAAGCAAGACTATCCGCAGCTGCACCACGCCAATTTCCAGAACCCGATGTCCACCGTGCTGGACTCGTCGCCCACGTCCAGGCCGATCGGGATCGACGGCAGGAAGAAGGAGCGCAGAAAAATACGCGCCGGTTCGATGGAGTCCGAGGACAGCGCTGGCGGCGGGAACGTCGAGAGCTCCGGTCAAGTCGCCGCGGTCTCCTCGACGGCGAACAGAGGGCCCCATCACATGGGCGGCGGCATGGCCGACGTCGACGGCGACGGAGGCATGAGCGACAAGCCGGCGAAGAAGAAGCGCAAGAGGTGCGGCGAGTGCATCGGCTGTCAGCGGAAGGACAATTGCGGTGACTGCGCGCCATGCAGGAACGACAAGAGCCATCAGATTTGCAAGATGAGGCGGTGCGAGAAGCTCACCGAGAAAAAGGTCAGTGACAATTTTTTTTCAACTCGTTCTATTTAAGTAATTTGAGAGAATTTATAAGAGAGAATCTAATCTCGTTAGTAATATTTCTGGTTTACTTTTATTTATTGGAACACAATTTATTATTTTTTATTTATTTATTTGTTGGAACAAAAATTCTTTGTCTATTCAACATCTTGAATAGGGATAACCCCTTGAAATACAAATAAAACGGAATTTGGAGCGTCTAAAAAATACTATTTAAATTCTAATACTAATTATTATTAAATTCTATTAAATTATTAAATTCTATTAAATTATTAAATTCTATTAAATTCTATTACTAATTCAATTTTTTGAGCCTCGGAGACGTTAAAGTCTACAATGGTATATGTTTTGGCAATCGATCTCATATTCGTAAAATTATAAATTCAAGATTGTTTTCATGTAAATTCTAATCGTTGGAAATGTTGCGGTTAAAGTGTTGTTTACTTTCTGTTTGTATATTCATGTCTTCTCGGTCGCGATCATTTTCAAAAGTAACTGTCATCCGCTGACATTCGATTTTCGCTCTCTTCCTTACTCACTCGAGATTCAAACGTCGCGAATACAACATCGCTATCACTCTGTTTAAATAAATTAACGGTATTCTTTCCACAAAAGAATTTTCTCTCTCGAACTTAAACCGGCACTAGTCCTTTTCCACAGAATCTTTTGAGTTCTCATAACAGTATATGAAATGAATGACGTTGTATGTCAAGGGGTTGATACGTAAATTNCATCGCTATCTGTTTAAATAAATTAACGTATTTCTTTGCACAAAAGAATTTTCTCTCTCGATCTTAAACCGGCACTAGTCCTTTTCCACAGGACCTTTTTAGTTCTCATAACAGTATATGAAATGGATGACGTTGTATGTCAAGGGGTTGATACGTAAATCCGCGATGAGAAATCATTAAGATTTTCTCCTTTAACGGACGCGTGACAGGGAAATTAGCGCAGAGCCAAAAATCAGCTGTGCGGTTCACTTTCGCCGAAAGCGGGAACCCTGTTGCGCCACGCGTAACTGGAGCAATTCCGCGAGAATGAGTGGATCGAAAGAGGGTGGGGGGTGGCGGTGGTGGTGAAACGAGCGCGCGAAAATGAAGGTGGACGGCACGCGACATCGAGTTCCAGCCCGTCGACGGGGGGTTGGTTGGCTGTCGTGTTTCGCTCGAAATTCGTGAAAATCCAGGTGAACGCGCGGCCCGCCCGCCGCGCCGGTAGAAAGGGGTGGCGGACGCCCGGGGTGGGATATAAACACCGGCGCACAGCCGCCCGCGTGTAGAGAACACGGCCGCGTATATATAGATAGTGGCTGAACTTGGCCTCGATGCCTGAATGTGCCGAGAATCCCAGAGGGAAATACAGAAATACAGATAACCGAGGTGGTTTATTATTGTAGCGACATTGAATAGGGGGTTGGTGGGTTGGCTCGCTCGTTCGCTGGTTGCTCGGATATGGCTGTTGCCGTTCGGTTCCCTTTTCCTAGCGACGGACTCGAGCCGTGCTCAAATTTAAGGACGCGCAATTGTTTCCCTCTCGCTTTCCAAAATACGTACCAAAATGATTTTATAAATAAATGAAATTTCTTTCAATCGCAGTAAAACCATTGCTAATATTGATTTGATAAGGAGTATTTATTCTCTTTTCTTGATGATTGAGGAATTGCATTTTGAAATGCAACGTATTTAATGCGATAAGGATTGAATTCTTGAGAGTTCAAATACTTTTAATCTCGTGTTTTGATTCGTAGCAGTGCAAAATGATTTACTTCCTTTTATTAATCGGACATTGCATTGCGGGTAGAGGTTATCGGTAATTATGTATTTACAACGCCCCGGTTCAACTGCTTCATACCGAGAAACCGCATTGTTAAAAAACAAACGACAGTACAATGTTTCGCGAATAAAAATATCTGTATCGCTCGCGTTGATACGACAGAAAATCACGTATTGTAGCAACCGATTCAGCAATAACTTGAGAGTCAATCATATTAAAGTCAGTGACGGTTCACTAATCGCTTTGTGGTAAAATTACATTCCATCATTGATAAAATATTAACCATTTATACTCGTGCCATTTAGCTTAAAAAAATTCGCGCTTTGTTTATTCTCAAATTGTTTTCCTCCGTTTTTTATGTAACAAATTTTGCACATTCTCGGTGAACATAAAATTATAACCACGACTGTTTGATGACCCACGTTTGCTATAAAATTATGATCACGAGTTCGATTCATGCTATTCACGTTTAATACAAAATTATCTTAACGAAAATAAAAATCGGTAGTTCCCAATTCTTTGCGTCCAATGACATCGATAATTGTCAATAAAATGAGTTGTCACGTGGTCGCGATTGTGGGATCGAAACCACGAAACGAGCCGCGAGCGCGCGGAGGCAGTCGAGTGCTCGTTTCGAAAATGCGAATGCATACACGGGGTCATTGTACCCCGACGCGAGTCAATTTAATGGCAAAGTCGCGAGCGAGCGAGCGGGCGGCAGAGAGCGGTGCGCAACAAACAGAAACAGCCGCGCGCCGGGTCGCAAGCAGCTACGCTTATCGTAGGGCAAGTTCAAGGCTCGTCGCGGGTCATAATAATCGCGTATCGAACTCCAACTCGTTCAGAAACAAACGTGTTGTTTGCTACCGATACGACCTAACGCTCCTCGCTCTCTAGCTTTTTACTTTTACCGCTCCTAATTAAGACTTGCGATGAAAACGAATCGATACACGAGATTTCAAAAAGTGCCAATCTGTCATTTTGAAAATATTCGTTTTTTTAGTTTTCATTTCGAGCGTTTTGCTTCCTGTACTGTGGAAAGGAATGACGATAAGAGAAGAAGGCTGATCGATGTTCGACAGCTGGGTCGTTGACAGTGATAAGGAGAACGCATTCGAGTGGTACGTGTTTATCTGGCAGGGATTCTCAAGGCGCGTAGGCGTAAGACGCGTAACGCTAGTAGCAATTGGCAATCGTTTAGTGAATCTACCATCTTGTATCGCGTGCATTAATCTCTTCATTTACACCTAGGAATTTATTCCGAGGAATTCTGTATCGTAATACTCCAGATAAGCAACAGCAATGATTTACAAATTATGATTCTTATCATATCTCCATTTACATTATGAGTCTCTGAATGTACGTTATAGGTCTATGAGTCTCTGAATTTACACTATAAGTCTATGAGTCTCTGAATTTCCATTATGAGTCTATGAATTTACACTATAAGTCTATGAGTCTCTGAATTTCCATTATGAGTCTATGAATTTACACTATAAGTCTATGAGTCTCTGAATTTACATTACAAGTCTATGAGTCTCTGAATTTACATAATGAGTCTATGAGACTCTGAATTTACATTATGAGTCTATGAGTCTCTGAATTTACATTACAAATCTATAAGTCTCTGAATTTACATTATGAGTCTATGAGTCCCTGAATGTACATTATAAGTCCATGAATCTCTGAATTTACACTACAAGTCTATGAGTTTCTGAATTTACATTACAAGTCTATGAGTCTCTGAATTACACTGTAAGTCTATGAGTCTCTGAATTTACATTATGAGTTTATGAGACTCTGAATTTACATTATAAGTCTATGAGTCTCTGAATTTACATAATGAGTCTATGAGACTCTGAATTTACATTATGAGTCTATGAGTCTCTGAATTTACATTACAAATCTATAAGTCTCTGAATTTACAATACAAGTCTATGAGTCTCTGAATTACATTATATGTCTATGAGTCTCTAAATTTACACTACAAGTCTATGAGTTTCTGAATTTACATTACAAGTCTATGAGTCTCTGAATTACACTGTAAGTCTATGAGTCTCTGAATTTACATTATGAGTTTATGAGACTCTGAATTTACATTATAAGTCTATGAGTCTCTGAATTTAGATTATAAGTCTATGAATCTCTGAATTACATTATAAATCTATGAGTCTCTGAATTTACATTACAAATCTATAAGTCTCTGAATTTACATTATGAGTCTATGAGTCCCTGAATGTACATTATGAGTCCATGAATCTCTGAATTTACACTACAAGTCTATGAGTTTCTGAATTTACATTACAAGTCTATGAGTCTCTGAATTTACCTTATTTATTTAATGCGCTCGTGCAATTATTTTTTGACACGTGTACGACGATAACTCGAGTCGTTAAGACGTAGATTTTCACGAGTCGTCGACGTCTCCGCCGGTTCCCGTCTTTATCGCGGCCACTTTCCACCAGAGCTGACCTTAAGTGNAAGTCTATGAGTCTCTGAATTGACACTATAAGTCTATGAGTCTCTGAATTTACATTATGAGTCTATGAGACTCTGAATTTACATTATAAGTCTATGTGTCTCTGAATTTAGATTATAAGTCTATGAGTCTATGAATTTACACTATAAGTCTATGAGTCTCTGAATTTACATTATGAGTCTATAAGACTCTGAATTTACATTATAAGTCTATGAGTCTCTGAATTTAGATTATAAGTCTATGAGTCTCTGAATTACATTATAAGTCTATGAGTCTCTAAATTTACACTACAAGTCTATGAGTTTCTGAATTAACATTACAAGTCTATGAGTCTCTGAATTACACTATAAGTCTATGAGTCTCTGAATTTACATTATATCTGTAAGTCTATGAGCCTCTGANCCTCTGAACTTATATTACAAGTCTATAAGTCTCTGAATTTACCTTATTTATTTAATGCGCTCGTGCAATTATTTTTTGACACGTGTACGACGATAAGTCGCGTCGTTAAGACGTAGATTTTCACGAGTCGTCGACGTCTCCGCCGGTTCCCGTCTTTATCGCGGCCACTTTCCACCAGAGCTGACCTTAAGTGAGTCACTGACAGCTATTATCGTGACTTTCACGGGCGGCCGTGCGTAGGCAGTAGCGCATCTCGTGATGAGCCGCGATTAAGCGAGAAAATTGTTGTTCCGCCCGATGATAGCCTGTCGTGTGCAAATAATACGCGATTCCTCGCCGCGTCTCTGTNCATGAGTCTCTGAATGTACGTTATAAGTCTATGAGTCTCTGAATTTATATTATGACTCTATGAGTCTCTGAATTTCCATTATTAGTCTATGAATTTACACTATAAGTCTATGAGTCTCAGAATTTACACTATANTGAAGTCGCTTTATCAGAACCGCTCCACCACGGATTCACTCCGTCGCGATCCTGACGCCCGATTATGTTAAACTCCTCTCGTCTTACACCTTATTAAAACCGACGACGAGCTTCTCTCGCCTCGGACACTTCGTAATCGCGACGGCGGCAGTACTCGTAATTTTTATTACGGAGTCGCGCGGAATTGTTTAGAAAGGATACTTCTTAGCGACGTGAATAGACAGATTAATCGATCACCCGAAGAAAGACTGATTACAATTATGAAGATTATCACTCGACCGTGAATAGACTATTGTTAACCGATCGACAAATATTAATAGCTCATTGTTGTTAACCTCTATTGTTGTAAATCGTCGTCGTGAAAGAGAGAGTTNCAGCAATTCACACGTGCTGGTTGAGAATCGTACGGCGAAATCACCGGAACAACGAAGATTACATCGCCTCGTGCAGTACTTACAACGTACTTCGCGCCGGTTCTNTTCGCGTGTACCGCGGCTCGTAAATATCCTCGAATACATTCGTATAACTCGAGAGCAGGCCGATCCGCGAGCGGGAAGGTGCACGACAAAGGCAGTGTAAAAAGATAAAAAAAAGAAAGATACGGGAGGGGGAGCGGGAAAGAGAGATGATAGATGGGCAGCGGCACGAGTCGAAGGTCCCGGGCTGTTGTACAGAGCTCGCCGTCACAACAACCCACACCCTCGCGTATCTTAACACCCTCTTTATCCCGAGGGAAGGCTCACCCCCCCGATGTCTTTCTACTCGCGAAACAGGAGACCCACCCTCGGGTTCATCGTACACCTGGCTGCCGTCGAGAGGCCATCCGCGATGCCCCAATTTTTATCGCCTTTTCCCGCTTGTTCTGACCCGCTTTCTCGCGATCCCGACCCCCTTGTCTCATTTCTCCGCTCCACTTTGTTTCGTCCGGGGCCGATCGCGCTTGTTTCCGGGTCGCGGACAAGAGGAAGTTCGCCGGGCGTCGTCGTCGTCGCCGCCGCGTCGCCGACGGGATCGAAGATGAAATCGCGATCGTGCAATTGGCACGGTAGCCTCGCCCTCCGACATCGGTCGACCCTTGAAAACGTTAGCCACTTGCCGGGTTTCGCCGCAATTGGATCGATACCGTTCTCCGCTGGCGGAGGAACGTCCCTTCGCGCAAACCGGTTAATTGGCTGCATTGTCGTCTTTTTATGCCGACCAGTTATCGGGAGAGGCGGGCCTAGACGCCCAGGATCTTCTTAGGAGCCACCCGAACCTCGAATTCGTTCGTAAGAATTCAGGCTGAACAAAATTTGGCAACGTGAAAACGTCCCTCGGTTCACCTACGCAGAGAAAAATCGTAAACACGGTATCGGCTATTCTAAAAATATCGTGCTCCCACGTAGGTTCGGCAGTCGACAATGGAAGCCACTCACTGAACGGAAACTATATCATAATATGTTTACCACGGTGCTACTACAATGGCGAGTAAGACGATGAACCAGAGACGACCGAAAGAAGTGTCAACGCCCACGCGGCCGCCGCTTACGCGGTGTTACGTACTGTTACGTCGTGGGGAGTAGCAATTCACACGTGCCGGTTGAGAATCGTACGGCGAAATCACCGGAACAACCAAGATTACATCGCCTCGTGCAGTACTTACAACGTACTTCGCGCCGGTTCTTTCTTATTGCAGGGATAAAACGATTCGAAAATCTGTGGATGTACGGATTCGGACAGTGAAGTTTAGCTACCTTCGCGTTTGTGTGCGTTCCCTAGCGGGACACATTGAAATTTCAATATGTATATATATATATATATATCGAAATTTCAATGTATCCCGCTAAGCAACGCACACAAATGCGAAGGTGGCTAAACTTCACTGTCCCCGATTGTACAACTGTCATTATTTGGTAACGTGGAATGATTCGGAATGTTGGTTACTGTAACCGTGAAAACGATCGGTCAAATCCACGTGTCCATTTCTCTTCCGACCCCTCAGCTTTAATAACAATCAACGCAACACGCCATATCATTTCCAAACGCGCACCCCTTCCACCGCAATCATCATAATCATTAATCACATTCCGCGCGCTATCACGGCCAGACAAAGTAACGCTATCAACGCTGATACCGGGCTCTCTGTATTCTGTGCGTTCGTCCGGGGCGCAACAATCGGTTCAATTTCCGATTTCCAAGGACGTGGAAATATGTGAATGAGGCTTTCTTGACCGGCCGGAGTTAACGACAGTCGAGAGAGTTGATTGGCCTGATGTGTGCGATAACCCTGAGGCAATTGCAGCCGGTTATCGGCGCGGTTATCGGTACGCCGAGCGGAATACGGTCGCTCGCGAACGTATGCCAACGCCCGCTGCGACTCCATCGTAACCGAACACTCCGGTCTGGTGGACGATGCCAGCCGGGGGATCCTCTTTCTCTCGTCTTCGCTACCGTTAACGGGCTTCGCAGTTTCGATTTATCGAGAAACCGGAACCGAAAAGCCCGCCCGATGCCGATTATTCGGTTCGCGTTCGAACCGACCGGGGGGNGAGCGAGCGGGCGGCAGAGAGCGGTGCGCAACAAACAGAAACAGCCGCGCGCCGGGTCGCAAGCAGCTACGCTTATCGTAGGGCAAGTTCAAGGCTCGTCGCGGGTCATAATAATCGCGTATCGAACTCCAACTCGTTCAGAAACAAACGTGTTGTTTGCTACCGATACGACCTAACGCTCCTCGCTCTCTAGCTTTTTACTTTTACCGCTCCTAATTAAGACTTGCAATGAAAACGAATCGATATACACGAGATTTCAAAAAGTGCCAATCTGTCAGTTTGAAAATATTCGTTTTTTTAGTTTTCATTTCGAGCGTTTTGCTTCCTGTACTGTGGAAAGGAATGACGATAAGAGAAGAAGGCTGATCGATGTTCGACAGCTGGGTCGTTGACAGTGATAAGGAGAACGCATTCGAGTGGTACGTGTTTATCTGGCAGGGATTCTCAAGGCGCGTAGGCGTAAGACGCGTAACGCTAGTAGCAATTGGCAATCGTTTAGTGAATCTACCATCTTGTATCGCGTGCATTAATCTCTTCATTTACACCTAGGAATTTATTCCGAGGAATTCTGTATCGTAATACTCCAGATAAGCAACAGCAATGATTTACAAATTATGATTCTTATCATATCTCCATTTACATTATGAGTCTCTGAATGTACGTTATAGGTCTATGAGTCTCTGAATTTACACTATAAGTCTATGAGTCTCTGAATTTCCATTATGAGTCTATGAATTTACACTATAAGTCTATGAGTCTCTGAATTTCCATTATGAGTCTATGAATTTACACTATAAGTCTATGAGTCTCTGAATTTACATTACAAGTCTATGAGTCTCTGAATTTACATAATGAGTCTATGAGACTCTGAATTTACATTATGAGTCTATGAGTCTCTGAATTTACATTACAAATCTATAAGTCTCTGAATTTACATTATGAGTCTATGAGTCCCTGAATGTACATTATAAGTCCATGAATCTCTGAATTTACACTACAAGTCTATGAGTTTCTGAATTTACATTACAAGTCTATGAGTCTCTGAATTACACTGTAAGTCTATGAGTCTCTGAATTTACATTATGAGTTTATGAGACTCTGAATTTACATTATAAGTCTATGAGTCTCTGAATTTACATAATGAGTCTATGAGACTCTGAATTTACATTATGAGTCTATGAGTCTCTGAATTTACATTACAAATCTATAAGTCTCTGAATTTACATTATGAGTCTATGAGTCCCTGAATGTACATTATGAGTCCATGAATCTCTGAATTTACACTACAAGTCTATGAGTTTCTGAATTTACATTACAAGTCTATGAGTCTCTGAATTACACTGTAAGTCTATGAGTCTCTGAATTTACATTATGAGTTTATGAGACTCTGAATTTACATTATAAGTCTATGAGTCTCTGAATTTAGATTATAAGTCTATGAATCTCTGAATTACATTATAAATCTATGAGTCTCTGAATTTACATTACAAATCTATAAGTCTCTGAATTTACATTATGAGTCTATGAGTCCCTGAATGTACATTATGAGTCCATGAATCTCTGAATTTACACTACAAGTCTATGAGTTTCTGAATTTACATTACAAGTCTATGAGTCTCTGAATTACATTATAAGTCTATGAGTCTCTAAATTTACACTACAAGTCTATGAGTTTCTGAATTTACATTACAAGTCTATGAGTCTCTGAATTACACTATAAGTCTATGAGTCTCTGAATTTACATTATGAGTCTATGAGACTCTGAATTTACATTATAAGTCTATGAATTTACACTATAAGTCTATGAGTCTCTGAATTTCCATTATGAGTCTATGAATTTACACTATAAGTCTATGAGTCTCTGAATTTACATTACAAGTCTATGAGCCTCTGAACTTATATTACAAGTCTATAAGTCTCTGAATTTACCTTATTTATTTAATGCGCTCGTGCAATTATTTTTTGACACGTGTACGACGATAAGTCGCGTCGTTAAGACGTAGATTTTCACGAGTCGTCGACGTCTCCGCCGGTTCCCGTCTTTATCGCGGCCACTTTCCACCAGAGCTGACCTTAAGTGAGTCACTGACAGCTATTATCGTGACTTTCACGGGCGGCCGTGCGTAGGCAGTAGCGCATCTCGTGATGAGCCGCGATTAAGCGAGAAAATTGTTGTTCCGCCCGATGATAGCCTGTCGTGTGCAAATAATACGCGATTCCTCGCCGCGTCTCTGTGAAGTCGCTTTATCAGAACCGCTCCACCACGGATTCACTCCGTCGCGATCCTGACGCCCGATTATGTTAAACTCCTCTCGTCTTACACCTTATTAAAACCGACGACGAGCTTCTCTCGCCTCGGACACTTCGTAATCGCGACGGCGGCAGTACTCGTAATTTTTATTACGGAGTCGCGCGGAATTGTTTAGAAAGGATACTTCTTAGCGACGTGAATAGACAGATTAATCGATCACCCGAAGAAAGACTGATTACAATTATGAAGATTATCACTCGACCGTGAATAGACTATTGTTAACCGATCGACAAATATTAATAGCTCATTGTTGTTAACCTCTATTGTTGTAAATCGTCGTCGTGAAAGAGAGAGTTTCGCGTGTACCGCGGCTCGTAAATATCCTCGAATACATTCGTATAACTCGAGAGCAGGCCGATCCGCGAGCGGGAAGGTGCACGACAAAGGCAGTGTAAAAAGATAAAAAAAAGAAAGATACGGGAGGGGGAGCGGGAAAGAGAGATGATAGATGGGCAGCGGCACGAGTCGAAGGTCCCGGGCTGTTGTACAGAGCTCGCCGTCACAACAACCCACACCCTCGCGTATCTTAACACCCTCTTTATCCCGAGGGAAGGCTCACCCCCCCGATGTCTTTCTACTCGCGAAACAGGAGACCCACCCTCGGGTTCATCGTACACCTGGCTGCCGTCGAGAGGCCATCCGCGATGCCCCAATTTTTATCGCCTTTTCCCGCTTGTTCTGACCCGCTTTCTCGCGATCCCGACCCCCTTGTCTCATTTCTCCGCTCCACTTTGTTTCGTCCGGGGCCGATCGCGCTTGTTTCCGGGTCGCGGACAAGAGGAAGTTCGCCGGGCGTCGTCGTCGTCGCCGCCGCGTCGCCGACGGGATCGAAGATGAAATCGCGATCGTGCAATTGGCACGGTAGCCTCGCCCTCCGACATCGGTCGACCCTTGAAAACGTTAGCCACTTGCCGGGTTTCGCCGCAATTGGATCGATACCGTTCTCCGCTGGCGGAGGAACGTCCCTTCGCGCAAACCGGTTAATTGGCTGCATTGTCGTCTTTTTATGCCGACCAGTTATCGGGAGAGGCGGGCCTAGACGCCCAGGATCTTCTTAGGAGCCACCCGAACCTCGAATTCGTTCGTAAGAATTCAGGCTGAACAAAATTTGGCAACGTGAAAACGTCCCTCGGTTCACCTACGCAGAGAAAAATCGTAAACACGGTATCGGCTATTCTAAAAATATCGTGCTCCCACGTAGGTTCGGCAGTCGACAATGGAAGCCACTCACTGAACGGAAACTATATCATAATATGTTTACCACGGTGCTACTACAATGGCGAGTAAGACGATGAACCAGAGACGACCGAAAGAAGTGTCAACGCCCACGCGGCCGCCGCTTACGCGGTGTTACGTACTGTTACGTCGTGGGGAGTAGCAATTCACACGTGCCGGTTGAGAATCGTACGGCGAAATCACCGGAACAACCAAGATTACATCGCCTCGTGCAGTACTTACAACGTACTTCGCGCCGGTTCTTTCTTATTGCAGGGATAAAACGATTCGAAAATCTGTGGATGTACGGATTCGGACAGTGAAGTTTAGCTACCTTCGCGTTTGTGTGCGTTCCCTAGCGGGACACATTGAAATTTCAATATGTATATATATATATATATATCGAAATTTCAATGTATCCCGCTAAGCAACGCACACAAATGCGAAGGTGGCTAAACTTCACTGTCCCCGATTGTACAACTGTCATTATTTGGTAACGTGGAATGATTCGGAATGTTGGTTACTGTAACCGTGAAAACGATCGGTCAAATCCACGTGTCCATTTCTCTTCCGACCCCTCAGCTTTAATAACAATCAACGCAACACGCCATATCATTTCCAAACGCGCACCCCTTCCACCGCAATCATCATAATCATTAATCACATTCCGCGCGCTATCACGGCCAGACAAAGTAACGCTATCAACGCTGATACCGGGCTCTCTGTATTCTGTGCGTTCGTCCGGGGCGCAACAATCGGTTCAATTTCCGATTTCCAAGGACGTGGAAATATGTGAATGAGGCTTTCTTGACCGGCCGGAGTTAACGACAGTCGAGAGAGTTGATTGGCCTGATGTGTGCGATAACCCTGAGGCAATTGCAGCCGGTTATCGGCGCGGTTATCGGTACGCCGAGCGGAATACGGTCGCTCGCGAACGTATGCCAACGCCCGCTGCGACTCCATCGTAACCGAACACTCCGGTCTGGTGGACGATGCCAGCCGGGGGATCCTCTTTCTCTCGTCTTCGCTACCGTTAACGGGCTTCGCAGTTTCGATTTATCGAGAAACCGGAACCGAAAAGCCCGCCCGATGCCGATTATTCGGTTCGCGTTCGGACCGACCGGGGGGAAAGCCTCCCCCTTCGCGCGAACCCACGCAGACTCGCCGGTTCGAACGTCTGCGAATCGAAGCTCTTTTCCCCTGTCGTCGATGACGACGATGACGATGACAGTTGAAGACTGAACTCTCTTCATGTATTTCTGTTTGTAATTAAGTTTGCGGTTAGCTAGGCCGATGCAAGGGGAGACTTCTCAAAGTGTTTAATTATTTACGTATTCCACGGTTGAATGATTTCAAACTGCAAACTCGCTCCGCAGAATTTAATAATTGAAAGCGTAAATCCATTTTTTTTTATAACAGCCTCTGTAGCTCTGAGGATTAAATGAATCGTGTTTCATGTTTATAAATTGTTACGGTGAGTTTCGAGGGAGAGAAAAATTCTTGACGGACGATCAAATTGCGCTTCGATTGAACATCGATTTCGCGTTTTCGCCGGGTTTTTTTCACCCAGCCGAAGGGAGGTACGGCCGCTCGTCTATTTCGTCGTAATAATGGATATTGAGAGGCCGCCAGGGCACGGGGGATCGATCGAGCCGCGGAAGTCGAAAAATTCGTCCCACTTCCTGCCCGTCTCGTAACCGTGAACTCTCTGCCCTTGCCCCTCTATCTCCTTCTCTCCCTCTCTCTCCCGTCGGCTCTCTTAATCACTCCGCCCATAAAACTTCTGCTACCTTTTCTCATTTCGTTGTTTTAAATATTTTCGCGTTCTAAATTACTCTCCCACGCCATAACTCTTAATAACCCGAAATGAAAATTTCGTTTTTTAATCTCGCTGCAACTTCGATAGTTGGTANCCTCTAAAACGCGCCATAACTCTTAATAACGCGAAATGAAAATTTCGTTTTTTAATCTCGCTGCAACTTCGATAGTTGGTAGATAAAGTCGATTAATCGCCGCCGGGATAATTGACTCGATTAAGAGGCGCGGACTTGACATTCGGGGAAATTAACGCGGCTCCGTCTTCGTCCTCCTCCTCCTCCTCCTCCTCCTCTCTCGTTCACCCTTTTTAGTTCGGCGCGAGATCCCGCCGGAGGGGGTGGCAACGAAAATTCGATTTTCCTCCCAGGGCGAGGAGAGCGAAGTCGTCGCGTCGCGGCAACGAAATCGCGCGGGTAACGATCGACCGGGTCCCACCTTGAGGGAATCTCGCCGCCGGTTCCCGGAATCTCTCCTCTCTCGGCCTTCATCGGCCAAGTGTGAAATCCACTTTTCGTGGTCGTTAGCCGCGGTTCGCCGAGCCATCTCGGCGACAGAGTCGCGTCTTACCTACCCCGAATTTCGCAACATTCCGCGCGATTTACTCCACTCTCCGAGCGGCGACGTATCGCGTTTCGTTCCGGAGGATTTTCTCGTTTTCGGACAAAATTGATGGGTAATACGAGGTTCGCGCGCGTGTAACGGCGATCCTTTTAATGGGATTTCGTGGAACGATAGGGGTTAAGATGTTGGTGATAATGGTACACGGCCGGGAGGCGTGCGCGATTGATGGTTTATGGAACGGTGGACGCCACGATTCGGCGCTCGGACGTGAACATGGCGTGGGTGGTATCCAGTGATGTATAATGATTTCCTCGCATAATTTAACGACCTGTTGGTACGCGTCTGTCCCTACTTGTTGCGAAATCTATGAACGGTCGAACCACAGCTTCGATACTTTTGCTTTTTTATAACCTTAGTGCATGTACTACTGGAGGCAACAAGCTGTGATTGTGAAATGTAGTCAGAATCACTATCGATGAATACATGCTGTCTTTCTCACTCTGGAACCAATCGCACGTGGAATAAGAAAGACTGTATTCTTCGATAGTGACATTCGACCTCACTTCTCGAGCACGGAGTATGCTCTAAGGTCAGAACCAGAGTTGCATTAAATCCTACCTTGGCTCTCACAAATACGGTACTATGTAGTGCAAAATGTACCGGATATTTGTACCGTAACTACATTCAAGTATCGTGCAATGGAGACTGGACGATCGTCCGACTGGCGCCGAGTATCGAAAAGTACCGATTCCTTTTCCAAATCGAGTACCTGTATCGGTACTGAGGAACTTCGTGCGGTATCTTTTTTTACGATTGTCACAGCAAATACGATAGACTGAAGATTGAGCGAGAAGGTATACCTTATAAAAGCTATTAAGAAATATAATTTAAAAGTAGCAAATGATTCTTCTGATAAAATAAAAAGAAATCAATAAAGATTACACAATTAATTTTATATAATCTTTGTAAATAATTTAAAATTCATATTGTTCAATTTTTTAATTCGGACATTGTAGTATTTACTGGCACAGCCCATTCTTCATAAATTTTTGCCTTTTTCTTTAAGTTACAATTCCACAATAAATACATTTCATTTAGCATTCAATTGAAATTTAAAAAAATATATGTATTTTACAGAATATAAGAAATTAAGTTAAATGATATCAATTAAGGTAGTTATTTCCCAAATACACTTAGTCAGATGCTTAACTTGTGCTAATAGATACAGATATGCTTAACAGATACAGAACTTATGTTGAAGTTGTCGAAACATAGTCAACATTAAGTAAGCATAATTCAGTAACTACCTTAACTAAACATCATAAATAACATTTTTTAATGCCGACTAGAGACTTGAACCGTAGGGCTCTATATTTCAAGTGAGCCGAATAAGATAACTGGGTACCGAGTTATTCGTGAGATTCACGGGAAACGAAAAATATACACTGTTATATATAATACTAAATGTGATTAATCGTTAAAGTAACAGTTAGAATATTTGGTTAAAATATTTATTTAATTTTTGGAAAATTACTTCTATTGTTAATAGACCATTTATTTTTACACAGAGAATAACAAACAAACTTCATTTGTGCTTATAAATATACCATTTTTTACTAAAAGATTGTTCTCTATCTTTAAATTACATTTTTAATAGCTTTTGTAAGGTATACCTTCTCGCTCAGTCTTCAGTCTATCGTATTTACTGTGACAATCGTAAAAAAAGTACCGCACGAAGTTCCTCAGTACCGATACAGGTACTCGATTTGGAAAAGGAATCGGTACTTTTCGATACTCGGCGCCAGTCGGACGATCGTCCAGTCTCGATTGCACGATACTTGAATATAGTTACGGTATAACTATTCGGTACATTTTGCACTACAGTATCTGTATCTAAGCAGGAATTGGATACTTTTGTAATCGGTATTGTCCAACTCTTCTGGTCAGAACCAATTATACTTCCTAACATCCCCCGTTAATCTCATTGGTCCAATCGCTAAATTGTATTTCGCATTATGGGAATCTAATTATCGCCGTAAAGCAGATGGTGTTTCGAGTTTCGGGCGGCGGCGTTCGTAAATCGCGTACGAAAAATCTCGCGCGCGCCAGATCTGCTTTTCTTCTCCGTCCGCCATCTGCCGACCCGGAGTCCTATTTGCGAAACTGGTTAATGTCAATAGATCGTCCTTACTCGTATTCAGGCTGACCGGGTTTAATTTTAGTTTAATCCTGAAATACACACACGTGTGTAGGTAATGCCGTGTCGTATATACGTACCTAACGCTTGCACACACGTACTTACGGCCAGAGCCGTGATGTGTATACGACAGAGGAAGAGACCAAGGCGAGTATCGATCGAACGAGCAACGACTGTTTTTCGATTCGGCGAGCCACGAGCCCTGAATCCCAGGGCCGCGTGTGTGCGATACCAGAACGAATTCGTGGCGACAGCCATTTCTCGCATTACCTACGTAGCATCTGTCGCTTTAAGTACATCTGCTCGCATTTAAACCGAACGTATCCCGATAATCTTTTGTACGAACTCGCGAGGAAACCGCGCGAATCCGCTTTCGACGACGACCCATGCGTTTCGGTCGAAGCCCTTTGCTCGTAACATGTGGTTTAGCGTTTACCTGTCGCGTCGGACTTGCGTTTTGAACTCTCGAAGTTCATTAATGAAATTGATCATCGCGCGTTTCCTTGAGAGACATGAGTATAAAAAATAAGAAGAAGATATCGTAATTATCAAATGATAGTTAAATAGCTCTGTTAGTTTCAATTTTATAGTTTATAATTCTTTATTTTACGGACATAAGTCGATTATGACACTTAATATAGAAATCTGTATAATAACCAACAATTATAGATAAATGACAAAAAAGAAAACGAAGAAAACATACATAAATTCAAAATAAGCAAAACATAACATAACAAAAGAGCCATAACTTGTAAATTGGCTATAAATAACATAAAATAAATTTCATTATTCTCGAATCTCTCGGAAAGGATCTTAAGGTTATATGAACTCTTGCATGAAAACAATGACAAAGCATTGAATTGCACTCCCCTCCCTTTTTTTTAACCAAATTGCTGATGCTTTCAATCTGGTGTTCTTTTACCAATAGGGTGATTCATTACGCAATCTTGTAGTTGATGATGATATTGGACTTGGAAAATTGAGTCAATTTTGCTTATTGTAAGATTTGAATCATTGGTTTAAGGTTGTATGAACCCTTGCATAAAAACAATGACGTAACAGTTACTAGATATTACATTGTAAAACACTGTACAAAATTTTAGAAATTGTGCGAGATTATTAAAAAAGATATTACAGCTTGAATTCTTATGTCGAATGATCTCATTTATGAAAAAATATGAATGTAACAATGACAGAATTTTGTAACTTTGTATAATTCTTCATACATGATTGAAGAACATTTTAAAGTTGAAATAGTGTCAATTTCGAGGATATTACTTTGTTACGATTTAATCAGTTTTGGTTTATTTCGATCTGTTACAATTTGGTCTTAATGATTTTCAAAGAATGATTTTGTAATTTGTCAAAACAGACAATTGATGGTTTTGAATGAGCAATAAACAGACACTTATAACAGCTTTGCTACATACGCAAAAAGATGTCTTTATTCAAGCTTCTTTCTCTTTAAATATAGCTTAATATTAAAATGAAATAAAAATTAAATTAGCTTACTTTGTTACGACATTGCCAACATGATAATATTCCAACATATTTAAGATAATAATACACAATAAAAAGTATGCAAAAGTAAGAATTATAGCTCTCGTACACAATGTAGACAGTTGCAAGTCACTGTACGAGAGCTACACTGTCTAATAACAAAATGCCAAAGCTATGAATTAGAATATTAGGAATTATTAAAAATTCCTTATTTCAATGTCAAACAGATCGAACAATTTTATGAATCTTACTCCTCAGTAATTATCATTTTTTCTAAAAATTCATAGCTTCAAATATTGAATACAACTTTTTCTTACATATCTTAAACTTTTGGCAGAGATTTTACGGCGCATACAACCTTAACTATTATTATCGATTACGATATTTGTTTCTTCGTATAACCGAATACACGAAGAGAATGCTCAATCATTCATGATTCTTAATCTATTTCAAACTACCACGAAGAATGATGGTATATGAGCGACGGTATGAGAACCTCTGGACCAGGAGCCGAACACAATAAGTTCCCTCGTAATGCTATTCAGGAATCCAATTTTAAAGGACGCAGTCATTGCGCGGTGTACGTGAACGCGCGCGCGCTCGAGCTCTCGAAACGAATTGAATTTGCGTTGCTTTTCCTTCTGAAAAGTTACTTGGAATTCGAGCAGGAACGGTCTGCGGCGGCGACATTCGCGGATCGATAAGCTCGCGCTGAAAAAAATTGGAAAAAATACAAAATGATCTTGTACATCGGATATCATGTCATCGAGTTAAATTTCTCATTCGTGATAAGCATTGATTTATTTTTATATAAAAATATCACGTGAAACTTCGCTTCTTAGCAGATCGTTAGAACCGCGCTCGGAGCCAACTAAACGAGACGTTCGTTGGCTAAGCGGAGTCGATCGATCGTCCAGGGCTTCGGGATGGCTCCGTGTCAATTTTCAATGTCAAATGGCAAGGGTTTGGATGACGGGAGATGGATGAGTCTATGAAAGTCAGGGTTACCGAGGAAAGATTGAATGAATATCAAAAGTGCGGGATACAAAATTTTTACAGTATCCCGCGCTATATTCAAGGGGTTGAATTATTGTCGGATCGAATACTCTCCGAGATTGGAACACACCCTTGGAATCGGAAGTACGCGAAGGAGGTTTCTCGCTGTCCGGGCAACGTTTCGATTCGTTTAATGGAACGACTGGAAAAAATGCGAGGAATAAAAGCGTCTGACGACTGAGATTCCAGCGTCGGAAGGAGCGAGGAGGCCTGAAAGCGGACGGAATTTACAGTTTTGCGCGCATTTGTTCCCCGGCTACAGGGAAGAACTGTGACTCTGTCGAAAGCGAAGCAGACAGTCGCCGAGAGAGAGGACAGAGAAAAAGAGGACCTTGAATCTACGCAGTCCTGCTAGCGGAGCGGCAGGAACGTTTCTCGAGTCGATATATCGATCCCCGCCCCCACTCGCTGCTTCCTGCTACGGGAACAGGACTCGCTCTCTCCCCCATCCTCTCTCCCGCTCGCTCTTGCTCTTTCTCCCCCGTCCGCTTCCTTCTCTTTCTCCCTCTCCCGCAGGATGAGTCACAGCCTCCCCGTAACACACCGACGACGTTGCGAGGAGAACGCGCGCGCGCGCGCGCTCACGCACGCACGCACGCACGCACGTGCGAGCGAGAGAGACGGGAAGACTCTCTCCCACTCCTCCCGTCTCTTTCGCTCCCTTTCTCTTTTCATCTCTTCTCTCCCCCGCTTCCCAAGCTCACCCCGCGCCGGCTTCCTTCCCACTTTTTCTCCCGCCGGAAAACCCCCGATTTGTCCGTCTCTCTCCGGTTCGGCTTCCACACGGAAAATCGTACTCGATCGACCCGTTGGATACGGAACTTCGCCAAGTAGCACGACCACGCCAAGGAGAACCGTAATCGTGGCGAGCCCTCTCCGTAACACCTTGCTTCCTCCAGTTTTCGCGGCGTCTACGCGCCGTTTTCCACCTCGTTCCGCCGTGACGTGCCCCCGTTCCCGTTCCACCCGGCGCGCCGCGCCGCGGCGCCCGCTCCCGACCCCCCTCCGCCCCCGACGCCCGGCTGGCTCTGCCCTACGCGCGTCACTTTCACCGTTTCCCTTTTGTTTCGCCGCTCGATTTCGCCGGCTGCCGGGACGCTTATCGGAAAAGCTCGACCGCCGCTTCCGGTCCGCCCCGAATCGCTCCTTCTCCACGGATTTGGCCTTTTTCACTCGCGTCTAAGGACTCCGTTCAACAAATTGTGAGTGAAAACGATAATTAATTGTATTTTTATAAGGGCGACACTGATTATTATATAAATCGGTATCGTAAAATTTCGACCTGGAAAATACTTCACCTAATCGTCCGATATGTTATTATAAATATTAATTAATATATTTGGATAAGCATGACGTCAGAAGTATGATACAAATGATTATTTTTGAAAATTAATAGAAATAGGAATTTAGACTTCATGTTGCATCGTTAACACTATCGATCTTTTACTTAATATATTTGGATAAGCATAACGTCAGAAGTATGATACAAATGATTATTTTTGAAAATTGAAAGAAATACGAAATTAGACTTCATGTTGCATCATTGACATTATCGACCTTTTATTTGGCGTAAAAATCGGCAGTGTAATTATGAAAGTACGCCAAGTAGAATACCGAGAATGCCCGGGTTCAGCCTGTATTCATGTAGCCGTGATCAATCTTCGAATTCCGTGGATTCTCAGCCCCCCGTTCACAAGGCTTCCGTACGAAGTCGACGATTTTCGGTCTTCGGAACACGCTCGGCGAGCTCGACTTGAACTTCATTAAATATCAACGGCCAGACCAGATTTTCGTCGTTCAGACGTTCGTTCGTTCGTTCGTTCGTTCTCGAGGACGGCGGGAGGGTGCGAAGTCGAGAGCTTTGTCGCGAACAGGACGCGATTCACGTGCACGTGCAACTGTTCACGTGCGCCTAATGACAAGGTGGAGCCGCCCCTAACGCGCGATTACAGCTGAAAAATGCAAGACATTGCCCGTGTACATTGCCTGCTATTACTTTGAACGATCAGTTGATAGATTCAACTAAAAGGATCTTCTTGGTTGACAGATTTTGTCATAATCAATTCTTTCATAGAATAAATTTTATCATGTCTATTTCAAAAAATTACAAAGTACATATTTTATTACTATTACTTTTATACATAGTTGCTTCCATATTTTAAATACAGATACAGTTCGTGTCTGTCCTTGGTTGACAGATTCTATCACAATCAATTCTTTCATACAATAAATTCTTCATGTTTATTTCAAAACATTACAAAGTACATATTTTATTGCTATTATTTTTATACATAGTTGCTTCCATATTTTAAATACAGATACAGTTCGTGCCTCTCCTTGGTTGACAGATTCTGTCACAATCAATTCTTTCATACAATAAATTTTATCATGTCTATTTCAAAAAATTACAAAGTACATATTTTATTACTATTACTTTTATACATAGTTGCTTCCATATTTTAAATACAGATACAGTTCGTGTCTCTCCTTGGTTGACAGATTCTATCACAATCAATTCTTTCATACAATAAATTCTTCATGTTTATTTCAAAACATTACAAAGTACATATTTTATTGCTATTATTTTTATACATAGTTGCTTCCATATTTTAAATACAGATACAGTTCGTGCCTCTCCTTGGTTGACAGATTCTGTCATAATCAATTCATTCATATAATCAATTTTTTATTCATTGTTACACAAAAACAAATTGCAAAGTACATATCTTATTGCTATTATTTTTAACCATAATTGCTTCCATATTTTAAACACAGAGAAACGATAGTAAATATTTAATCTATACGAATTTCCGAAAAATGTTTCGATATATGTTGGAAAAAAACTGCGGCCAGGGGTTTTTTTTTAGACACGGTTTGCGAGCATTTCACGAAGCCCCGTGAAAGATATAATCCTGCTAGATTCGCACATATCGATTTTGAGCGGTGCACGGTCTCTAATGCGTCAGGCACGCGTCTCTCTCTCCACGGCTGGCTTTCAGCGTGCGTGCACGCACACATCGTGTAAGTATGCGCGCGTATTTCAAACGCCGCGTGACTCATGCGTCTGCCGTGCGTGTGCGGCAGTACGGCACACCGACAGCGGCCAGAGCGAGAGAGCGCACGGCGCGCGTTTGTGCGTGTGCATCGCGCGTACGAATCGTGCGACCTTGCGCACGCATTATATGCGTGCTTACGCGCTCCCACGGTGGCGGAGACTCCGTCGCCGCGACGCTCGCCGACGCCGTTGCAGCCCGTGTTTTCTCAGCAATTTTTCGTTTTCACAAATTTTCCTCCTTTTCTCGAAGGAATAAGTACGTATTGATTACAATTTCCTGAATTGGCGTTCATCTTGTCGTGTAATCAGCGAAATAGCTCCCTAAATTCGTGGAACAATTTTTGCGCGTAGAACGGTTCCGAGGAAATACAGAACGCATTGGTAATCTCGGGCCGTTTCGAAGCCGTTTCTAAGAACGAAAGGTGCGTTCCAGCGGACAATTTTAACGCCGCTTATATTACATGCTACGTAAAATTACTCACCTCGGAAAATTCAATGTGAAAAACAAAATTTATTCTGTATCCGTTACATTCTATTTTTTAATTACATCCCACCAATTTTAATTATAAGTACCTGAAGAATGAGGCATTGTAAGGGATGGGCTATGTTAGGATTTTATGGACACCATAAATGGTGCTATTTATACAGGATATGATCCAAGTGTAACGCTTATGTTCACAATTATCGCGCGATCCTTTAAGATATCTATCAAAAAGTTAACTAACCGGAAAGCGAGTCTACAAATATGCATCCCGTCCGAGGGGAAATAGATAAATCAGGCAGACAATCGGGTACCGATGAGTTTTCACAACTATTTCTACAGTTTTCGTAATTGCGCTATTTTTCAAATTACGGAAAAATGAAAATAGAATTAGGAAGCGCATATTTTATAATATTCTCACTTGTGGGTATATATGCATAAAGCGAGTCTACAAATATTGCATCCCGTCCAAGGAGAAATAGATAAATCAACTACCGATAAGTTTTCACAAAAATTTCCACGGTTTTCCACTCCTAATTGCGCTATTTTTCAAATTACAGAAAAATGAAAATAGAATTAAAATACGCAT